>CM061136.1:111654620-111898391 GCA_030789695.1 Scilla litardierei
CACATAGATAAAACTGAAAAAGAAATAAAGATCAAAATCAAAATCAAACAATACGAAAAATAAAAATAAAACTACACGACACGACACTCAAAAAATGAAAAACAAGCACACACACACAAAATGAGAAAAACAAACAAGACACGACAGCACGCCAAAGTGGACGTCCCCCAAGCTAGACCAGAAAGTGCTAGCGAAAAGATGTGATCAATGAAATGCAGAGATGTGCAAGGGGGAGTCAAAAACAAAGGAGGTGAATCTAGAAAGTAACACGCAAATAGTCCCCTCCCTCCGACAGAGACAAAGCAGGGCCCCGAAAAGACAGATGGGCACAAATATGGGGGGGGCAAAAGTGGGAGAGTAAAATTAAGCAGGGGCACCACCCTCTGGGGGTGGTGACGGGGGCCTGCGCTGCGGACCAGGGGTCGTGGGGGGTGGAATGTGGAGCTCGGAGACGTCGGGTGGGTCTTCGCGGATGTGGCGAACGAAGATTTGAAGAAAGGGGAGGTCTCGGTCGACGGACTCCTCGGTTATCCGACCACCCTGCCCAGCTAGAAGGATCATGGCCATGAATCGATCGACTTGGTCCTGATCGGGGGTAGATGGGTTTTGGGTGGTGGGCTGAGCGGGGGGCTGTGCGCGACGAGCGTGACGGTTGGGCCTAGGGTTCGAAGAGCTGGCGTCGGTGGGTTTAACACGGCGGGGAGGCATTGTGCGGGTGTCTTGTGTGTGCGCGAGTATGTGTGTAAGAGTACAATGAATTCAACACAAACACGAAATACGACCAACAAGCAAATGGAATAGATTAAAATTAAGCAAAGGAGCGAGTTTACCCAAATGAGATGACGATAGTCGATCGTAGACGCCCCGATGCTACTCGATTGGAGCACGCTGTGAAGCCGCAGCGATCTCTTCAACAAGTTCTGATGTTGGGGAGAATGGGTGAAATTTAGGGTTTGTGTGGAGGGAGATGGCGGGGGAATGGAGAGAAATGATGGTGGACGGGTAGGGAGATGGCTGGGGAAGAAGATCGAGGCTGATCTTGGGGAAGAAAGTAGGAAGGCGCACGAGGGGAGTCGAAACGACGGCGATTCGGGCGATCGGGCGAGGGTGAAAACGAACGGGTGTCGGGGGGGTTTATATAGGGTTTTAAGTCGAACCGATCGGGTGACTTGTCACCCGATCGGTTGACGGTTAGGTCGAAAATCTTGCTGAAGAAATGCTACAGGCGAACCGGTCGGTTGACTTTTCAACCGACCGGTTGGCCGCTCCACTCATTTTCCCGAGAGCTGAGGGCTGCTCACCCGGTCGCGTCAACCGATCGTGCTCGAACTCAACCGATCGGTTGATATTCCCCAAAATTTCCCGAGAGTTCTTCCCAGCTCACCCGGTCTGCCACCCGGTCTCTTCATTACTCAACCGATCAGGTCATATGGAGACAGATCTCGGCATGTATCTGATACATCCCAACCGATCGGTTGAGTTGTCAACCGATCGGTTGGGGCTTGTTTCCTGCAAAAACCAATAGATTTGTTTAAGTCCCCGAACGGATGTTCTCGCGGCTGATTTTATTTATAAAAATAGATAAAATAAAGTAAAAAATAACGCTAAAAATTGGAGAAAAATTTTAGAACATGGGTTGCCTCCCATGAAGCGCACTTGTTTAACGTCGTTGGCTCGACGCCCGCAAGAGATGCTCATGGTGGTTGATACGGGTGATGCCAGAAGTTTGGCATCTCTTCTTCATTGGAGCTGAAGGCACTTGAAGTAGTAAGCGGCTGGAAAAATACTTGCTCGACTACCCTTCCCTTGTTCTTGGGTTCCGGGGGCTTTTCCTTGGTGTTGGCACTTCCCGCCATCTTCTTCAGGATCTGGACCTCGTCTTTAGTGAGGTCTGTGGGCTCTTTCCCCGTTCTCCTCGCAGGAGGAGCCTTGGGGAACCCGGGAGGGGTCGTTCTCGCTGCACTCGGTTTTCCAGCAGCTTCTTTGTCTTCGGGGCCGTCTCCATCTTCTGAATCCCCCAAGTCATCGGGGGGGTTTCTCAGGAGAATCTCCCATGAGCTCTCCTCTATAGCTTTTTCTTCTTCTATCTCAAGAAAATTGCATCCAGGGTCATCAGGGGGATTGGGGTGCTTCATGGATAATCCCAGAGCAAACTCAACTTTCTCTCCGCCGACGTTTAGAGAAATTTTTCCGTTCTTCACATCTATTAGAACGCCAGCAGTGGCCATGAAAGGCCGTCCCAGAATAATGGGGGTGTGTGCGTCTTCGGGCATGTCCATGATTACAAAGTCCACGGGCACATGCACCCCGCTCACATTCACGGGGAGGTCATCCACAACTCCTACCGGATATTTGACCGCCCGGTCAGCTAGTTGTAGGGTCATCCCGGTGGGCTCCAAATCACCCATCCCTATCCTTCTGTACATCGACAAGGGCATCAAACTAACACTCGCTCCGAGATCGACGAGTGCATGATGAATCTTCACTGCCCCGATCGTGCAAGGAATGGAAAATCTCCCCGGGTCTTTAAGTTTCGGCGGATTTGCCCTCTGGATAAGAGCGCTACACTCCGCCGTCAACACTACTTTCTCTTTTCTAGACCCTCTCGTCACCAAATCTTTCAAGAATTTTGCATAGGAGGGGATTGTTTCGATTGCTTCTAGGAAGGGGATCTGCAAACTCAGGTCCTTGACCATGGCGAAGAACTTGCCATATTTCTCATCAATTTTTGCCTTAGCCAACCGTTGTGGAAATGGCACAACGGGTTTATACACTTTCGGGCTCTCTTCCTCCTTCTTCTTATTCTCTTCTTCAGAGACTCCCTCCGGAGTCATAGGATTTGATGACGAAGCGCCGGCGTCGTTTGATTTTTCGATCGATTTCTCAACGACCAATGGTGCTTCCGGGTTGCTAGAGGGCACTCTAGTAGGAATTTGTGTCCCGCTTCTCAGAACGATAGCAGACACATTTACGTGCTCGTGCACGAGTGCCGATGTTTGGGTTGCTCCCCTCGGGTTCACCTCCGGTTGTGGCGGTAATTGGTTTTGTGACCTTACAAGGTTCACCACTTGTAACCCCATCTGGGTTACTTGGTCCGTGAGGGTCCGCTGACCCATTTCCAGCTTTTGGTTGATCCTCTCCTGGTTGGTAATATATTGAGTCAAGAGAGACTCAACCGGAGAGACGGCCCTCTGTTGGCCATACTGCTGCTGCTGCTGGAACGGCTGCTGAGTCCTGGGGGCGTAAGATTGTTGCTGAGATGGTTGCTGCTGATATTGTTGCTGCTGAAAATGACTCTGCTGTGGCCTAGCCGGCTGATATGCTTGTTGCTGCGGCTGCTGAGGTGGCGAGGGCTGAAATGGTGGCCGGTAACTGAAGTTCGGGTGGTTCCGGTTGTTTGGGGAGTAGGCTGGGTTGGAATTTGTCCTTGGCGGGTACGGCGCATTTCCCGTAGGGTTGTAAAATAGTGCGCTCGCCTGATCCAACGGTGGTGAGATGTCACCACCGTCGAATTCCCCAAAGAATTCGGACTCTACCTCAGAAATTTGCTGTGTACCGGTCCCACCGGCTCCTACCATTAGTGCGGAGATCTGGGTCGAAAGCAAGTCAAACTTGCTTGAAAGTTTGTCGACGTCCTCGACTCTGTGTATACCCCCGGGTCTTGGTGTGGCTCTCTCATTACACCACCACTCATTGTTGGATGCCATATTTTCCAGAATATGCCCGGCATCTTCCTCGCTTCTAGACATGAAGGAACCCCCAGCCGCGGCGTCCATAGAAGATTTCAGGTCATCCCTCAACCCATTGTAGAACAGATTAATAATCTGCCACTTCGGAAGCTCATGGTGAGGGCATCTTCTTTGCATTTCTTTATATCTCATCCAAGCTTCATGCAAGGACTCGTGGCTGGCCTGGGAGAAGGAGGAGATATCACTCCTCAACTTCATGGTCTTCCCCGGAGGAAAGAACTTCGTCAGAAAAGCGTTGGAGAGCTTCTCCCAGGTGTTGAAAGTGTTGGGGTCCTTCCCCCTTAGCCATTGCTTGGCTTTGTCTCGCAAAGAGAAGGGGAACAGCTTCAGACGGATAGCCTCTGTCGTGACACCATTAATCCAGAAGGTGTCACACTTCTCCAAGAAGGAGTCTAGGTGCTCGATCGGGCTCTCCATGGGTGCACCCGCAAACGGATCCTGCTGGATCCACGTCACCAATGACGGCTTCAGCTCAAAGCTTTGGGCCGTGATAGCTGGAGGAAGGATGGCGGAAGTAGACTCGATGGATGGCATCGAGTACTCCAGCAGAGACTTGTGAGGTGGGGTGTTCTCCTCCATGGATTCGGGGTCTTCTCTTCTTCGCTTCTCGGCGGCCAAACGCCTAAGGGTGGCATTAATCTCTGGATCGAGGGGAATCAAGTCGTCAAGACTCCTTGAACTCCTGCGCATGAAAAACAACAAACACCCATGAAGTGACAAGTGGGAAAGAAACAGATAAAATAAGAAATAAAAATAAGAAAAATAAAAAAGAAAAAGGAGAATGCGAAAATTATCGCGAGGTAGGGATGTGAGCTAGACACGAGGGTTCAAGAGATCCTAAAATAACAAGCACGTTGCCTCCCCGGCAGCGGCGCCATAAACTTGACCGGTGCCCCGCTTGCGTCGTGGCGTCGCGGTGTCGTTTACCGCAAGTTTCACGGTTAGTGTAGGGTGCGGGAATATCGAACTCAGGGAGGCGAGGTTGTGCTTGGGTCAGGTAGGACCTAAATCACCCCGAGGGGCGAGCTAGCCCGAATCGGTAGATGGTTGTCACGAAAGAAAATAAAAGGGTATGAACAAAAAGAAAGTAAACCCGGGACTTTGGTTTCCAACCCGACGAGAGACTCTCGCCGATACGGCCTACGGGTATGGATAGCGATCGGGATTAGGGTCTAATGGTGAGACGTTGCCTCTGAAAGTGGTACCGGCGTCCCATGGGCCCGATATTCCGGTCGGTGCCCAGGATGATACACCGGACTTCCCGGATTCGATCAGTGGGCACTCCCATGTCCATTAACACTGATCGATCCCGGGAGCACTAAGCCCGCAACGATATCTCCCAACGTCTCATCCTGCCGCTCCCGCGTGCTAGGATTCGGCGTCTACGCTATGGGCGTGAGCTATGGCTAGGGAGTCAACCGCCAAGTTTATTCCCCCTTGGCCCAACGGTCAAAGGCGGTCTTTTTCCCGCCGATGACAATGAAACACCCCGCGTAACCGTTAGATTCCTACTCCCTATCGATTTCCTAACCCTATGGACGCATTGGGAAGAGCCCCCGAAGGGGTTTCCACCAAAATCACAGATTTGGGAACTGATCACTCCTTATTTTACACCTTTTTTCCGCATGTTTGCATGCCATCTAGATCGCCCAAATCATGTTTTTCACGATATATCGACGATATTGCGATGCTTTTCACGATTTGTTGTTTTTGTCGCATTTCAGGTGATTTGGCGCGATTTGGAGTGATCCCGAGATGCGCTTACTCTAGACGGTCACCAACGACCTCCCCGAGGGGTATTTTGCTGTTGGAGAGGAGCGGAAGAAGAATGGACGTCACAGGAGCGACGAGGAGGCCAAAATAAGCAGATTGGGCATTTTTCGTGTCCCACTCGGCCGAGTGGAGGAGCCACTCGGCCGACCAGCGAGACACTGCTCGGCCGACCAGTTCAGAAACGAGTTACCTGTGCACTCGGCCGAGCACAGAAGACCCACTCGGCCGAGTGACGATACCACGTCCGCCCAAGTGGCGCCCAGACGAAGCCCTTCCAAAACATCGAAGTTTCTGTTTTTCGGCTGCCTGAACTTCAGAAGACCCACTCGGCCGAGTGGAGAATCCCGTCCGCCCGAGTGCAGTGAAGTCATCGGCCGAGTGACGACAACTCACTCGGCCGAGCCGCCCCCGAACTGAAGACCCCTGAAAGCCTCGACTTACTGGAAAATTGCAGGGTTTTCACTCGGCCGAGCGACTTTTGTCACTCGGCCGAGTGCGACGCGCTGCCTGTAGCGAAAACTGCGGAAAACAGGCTGTGCAGGGGCATTTTGGTCACAATTTTTGGACGATTTTTGGGGCTATTTAAGCCCTGTTTTTACCCTAGTTTGGAGAGCTCTCTCTTAGATTTTTTGCAACTTTTTAGATTTGTTTTTTTGCTTTATTCTTGTGATTGGAGAAGGAGCAAAACTTGGATTTTTGTTGGATTAATTGAAGAACTACATTGGTTTGCATCTCTTTTCCTTAAAAATTCTATTTTTATTGTTTATATCATTGTTGTGATGAATTCTATTGCTTATCTCAACGATTATTTTTGTGATCTTGCTATGATTTGTGAGTAGTCTCCACGTCTTGGGGCGTGGGGATGAACCCTACAAGCCCACTTTCATATTTGTGATGAATTGGTAGAAATTGAGCTAGAATTGTTATTAGGGATTAGATTGGGATCAATTTACTACGGATTGCTAGGTATTCATATCAATTGGGATTTGCAAGAGATTGGATCCCAATTTGATAGGAAGCCCTAGAAATCCGAATTGGGTTGGAGTCGGATTTTCGAAATATCGGTTTGCAAGAGATTGGACCGATACTAGGATTCCCGGTTGCAATTCCATACCGATACCCGTTTGCAAGAGATTGGACGGGTAGGAACTATCCTAATCTAGATCGTGGACCGAGTTTGCAAGAGATTGGGCTCGGTGCGCGATTGGACGCTGATGTTGATCCTAATGCTAGCTTCCCTAGGGTAGGGTTTGCAAGAGATTGGACCCGACCCTAGGATAGCTATAGACCGGCAACAGCGCGAGAGCGTGAGCTTGGTTCTACATTCAGTTGCAACTAGTTCATCCGAATTCTCATTCTAGCAATTTTGATACCGATGAACCACATTTATGAAGTATGGTGTGTAGCGGGGATTCCCCATTCCCTAGACGTTCTTTATTTGATTTGATATTTCGCACATTTGTCTGACGATTGTGACAGGATCGCCAAAGGCAAACTTCTCTTCTTAAATAGCCAGGTCGATCGGAGCAAGCACAGTCATTCGTCCTCCCTGTGTTCGATATCCCGCTCGCTGCTACACCGTGCACTTGCGGTAAAACTACAACCGTTCTTTTGGGTCACGTCCCGGAGCGATCAAGTTTTTGGCGCCGTTGCCGGGGAGGCGCGTTTTGACGGTGTTCGGCATCGACCACCCGGTTATTTCTGCTTACTTTCTTCCTTCACTTCCCTCTATATCTTATTCTAACTTTATTCACATCATTATTTGCATGTTCTCCCCGTATTTTGCATAAGATCTTAACAGGGAGAATGGAGGATGCAATGCCAACAATAGAACTCAGTCGGGAAGACTATGACTCCTTCACAGACCTCCTTAAGGAGCTTGTCGACGAGGTCCACGCTACCGGAGCATTTGCTATCGATATCAAGGACCCCGACGAACAACTATTTGCTAGTTTTGTGATGGACCAAATCTCCCCGGAGGGGACTATCGGAGGAAATGTCAGAGTTGACGTGGTCGACGACAAATTGTATTTCGAAGACAATAGAGCAAGTGTCGAAGAACACTATGCTCCCGAAGAACCCTTCGAGCAAACCGACATTCAGGGAGTTACACTCTATGATGTTCACTCTTGTTTTTATGAATCGTCTGATGTGTTTCTTGATTCCAGGTACGAACAGGAGCAGAGTGAAGGTTTCGGCGATGCTAGCACTGAATCGGAGGGCGCCTATTTCGATGCCTCGTCCTCACTAAGTAGCGAATCTGACTCGTCACAAGAGAGCATGCCACTTGAACATGAGCTATACCCGGATAACAAGGAAGAAGTCAAACTCATGCGAGCCGATGAAGTGGAAGGAGCAGCGCCACCTGAGATAGAGCTTAAACAATTACCACCGAATCTAAGGTATGCCTTTTTGGGTAATAAATTAACTTTCCCGGTGATAGTCAATTCCCACCTCACACAAGATCAACTTGAAAAACTCCTAGACGTTCTTAGGAGTCACAAGGACGTCCTGGGCTACACTATCTCCGATCTAAAAGGGATAAGCCCTAGGCTTTGCACGCATAGGATCCATTTGGAGGATACCGATGCCACCTCCATTGAGCCTCAAAGGCGGTTAAACCCGAATATGAAGGAGGTGGTAAAAAAGGAAATCCTAAAATTGTAGGAAGCCGGTATTATTTATCCTATCTCTGACAGTAGATGGGTTAGCCCCGTTCACGTCGTCCCCAAGAAAGGGGGGATGACTGTTATAAAAAATGAAAAAGGTGAGCACATATCTACACGCACTGTCACGGGATGGCGAATGTGCATTGACTATAGGAAACTCAATAAAGCCACCCGAAAAGACCACTACCCATTGCCCTTCATCGATCAAATGCTTGAGCGCCTTGCAAAACATAAATACTTTTGCTACCTAGATGGGTATTCGGGATTCTTCCAAATCCCTTTGCACGAAGATGACCAAGAGAAGACAACTTTCACTTGTCCCAATGGCACCTACGCCTACCGTAGGATGCCGTTTGGCCTTTGTAATGCCCCCGCCACTTTTCAAAGGTGTATGACATCCATATTCTCCGATTACATTGAAAATATTATGGAAGTTTTTATGGATGATTTCTCGGTTTACGGAAGTGAGTTTGACTCTTGCTTGGAAAATCTCACTAAAGTCCTAAAAAGGTGCCAACAAAACAATCTCACTCTCAATTGGGAGAAGTGTCACTTCATGGTCACGGAAGGTATAGTTCTCGGACATCTTGTTTCCTCGAGAGGAATTGAGGTAGATAAAGCAAAAATTGAGGTAATCGAAAAACTTCCTCCTCCTATTAATGTCAAGGGCATTAGAGGCTTCCTTGGCCATGCGGGGTTTTACCGCCGCTTCATCAAGGACTTTGCCTCGATTGCCCGACCACTTACTTCCTTGCTCACTAAAGATGTTCCTTTTGACTTTTCAGGAGAATGCTTGCAAGCTTTCAACACCTTGAAGGAAGCGCTAGTCTCCGCACCCATCATACAACCGCCGGATTGGAGCCTTCCTTTTGAACTAATGTGCGATGCTAGCGACCAAGCCATTGGAGCGGTATTGGGACAAAGGAAAGATAGGAAGCTTCATGCGATATACTATGCGAGCAAGACATTGGATGACGCGCAGAAAAACTACACAACTACCGAAAAGGAGCTTCTAGCGGTCGTCTATTCCATAGAGAAGTTTCGCTCCTACCTCCTCGGTTCCAAGGTGATTGTCCACACCGACCATGCGGCGTTGAAGTATCTTTTAAACAAGAAGGAGGCCAAACCCCGGTTGATTAGGTGGATACTCTTGTTGCAAGAATTCGACCTAGAGATCAGAGATAAGAAGGGTATAGACAATGTCGTGGCGGATCATTTATCTAGGCTCATTCGCGACAAGGAGGATGAGAGCCTACCTATTGACGACACATTTGTTGATGAGAGGCTATATGCGGTAAGGACCGGTGAAGTACCTTGGTACGCGGACTTCGTCAACTACTTGGCATGCGGAATCAAACCGCATGGGATTTCCACGCAACAAAAGAGGAGATTTATGCATGAGGTCCGTAGCTATTTTTGGGAAGATCCTTACCTTTTCAAGATATGCAAAGATAGTGTCATTCGTAGGTGTGTTTCTAAAGAGGAGGCAACGTCTATCATTTTGCATTGCCACGGTCTACCATGCGGGGGACATCATGCCGCCTCTAAAACAACCGCTAAGATCTTGCAGAGCGGATTCTTCTGGCCAACAATGTTTAGGGACACCCACACTTTTGTGAAGGGGTGCGATAGATGCCAACGGACCGGGAATATCTCCAAGCGCAATGAGATGCCGATGAGACCCATCCAAGAAATTGAGCTTTTTGATTGTTGGGGAGTAGACTTCATGGGGCCATTTCCGTCAAGCAATGGTAACAAATACATCCTATTGGCCGTTGACTATGTCTCCAAGTGGGTGGAAGCAATTGCCACCCCTACCAATGATGCAAGAGTCGTCTCCAAGTTCTTTAAGCAAAATATCTTCCCGCGCTTTGGAGTGCCGCGTACTTTGATAAGCGACGGGGGAAGCCACTTCATAGAAAACAAGTTTGAAGCCATGCTAAAGAAGTACGGGGTAAATCATAGAGTTGGCATGGCTTATCACCCCCAGACTAGCGGCCAAGTGGAAGTCTCAAATAGAGAAATTAAGCAAATTCTCGAAAAGACGGTGGATCGATCTAGAAAGGATTGGTCAATGAAGCTAAACGATGCTCTATGGGCATATCGTACGGCCTTTCGTACTCCCATAGGCACCACGCCGTTCCGACTCGTTTATGGGAAAGCTTGCCACTTACCGGTAGAGTTGGAGCACCGCGCATATTGGGCCATCAAAACCTTTAATTACGATTACAAAAGTGCCGCGGTGAGGCGACTCTTGGACATCAACGAGCTTGATGAGATAAGAAGAGACGCCTACGAAAGCTCAAGAATTTACAAAGAAAGGACCAAGATTCTACACGATGCCCGCATAACCGTCACAGACTTCAAAGTAGGAGACAAGGTCTTGCTCTATAATTCCCGGCTCCGACTATTTCCCGGTAAGTTGAGGTCACGTTGGTCCAGACCTTTCACCATCAAGCACATACAACCGGGCGGAGCTTTCGAGTTGGAAAGCAAGGACGGTTCCACATTCAAAGTAAATGGTCAGAGGCTCAAACACTATTCCGAGGGAGTCCCGACGGGCGAAACCAATAGAATATAATTGCTTAAGGGACGGTCGGAAGATCTCATGGACCTCCTTGATGAGGTGATTGAAGAGGCGATCCCTCACTCAATTGGCGCTCTTTTTGACGAAGATTTCGAGGAAGGCCCGGATTTAGGCCACGATGAGAAGAAAAATGATTCCCCCGACCTCTCCGCTGAAGATGATGAAGGCGACGCTGATGTCGTAAGGATTCAAGAGCTCTGCAAGCTTGCGAAACTAAAGTCTCCGAAGAAAGCTCCGCCGGCACGGAAATCTGCATCACCGGCAAAACCGTTGACCGGAGCAAATGCTAGCTTGGGGGAGCCTCCCCCCAACACTATTCGAGACGAGAGACCACCGCGGGAGAACACTACGCCGCAACTTCCCAATCCAAGCGTTCTCCCCGGAAAGTTTGATGGGTGCATCTCATATGCACCAAACATCCCGCATTGATTGAAAATTATAGGGGGTCGAGCTCACGACCTTAAACGAGCGCTTGTCGGGAGGCAACCCGACGGTTTTTGCTTTATTTTTACCTTTTCTTTATTTTCATTTTAGAAATTTTTAGTGTTTTGAGTCGTTCGCCCAAAATTTTTGTGATAACGGGTCCTATTTTTCTTGACAGGAGAGGAGATAGGTAGATCCATCATGAGGAGGATGAACGCTACGATGAGGGGCGCCCCAAGAAGGCGCTCGATGCTTAGGAGGAAGACGGAATCGACTGGAGGAAGAAAGACGGAGTTTAGAGCCCAAACGAAGACAAACAGCAGAGATTAAGGTTCACTCGGCCGAGTATACTAGTCACTCGGCCGAGTACACAAGTTCGTCCGGTCGAGCCGCTCACGAACGAGGGAAGTCTGCTGTACCCAACTCTCTGTTTATTTTCCTGATTTCAATATAACTGCTACTCGGCCGAGTACATATTCCCACTCGGCCGAGTAAAACAGATACCCTCCTAGGGCGAGTCTTGCCGAGTAGCTTGAGTCACTCGGCCGAATGGACTTACTCCACTCGGCCGAGGCTGGTAAAGCCACTCGGCCGAAGCGTAAGCGGGGAGGAAATTTTCATTGGCCCCGCTCGGCCGGGTGACCACGTCACTCGGCTGAGTCGTAACTTCTATTATATAAGGAGCTGAGGGGTCGCATTTTTCGAAATCGCAAAATCCCCAAACCGCCCGACGCCTCAGCTCACCTCGCCCGAACCCCCCTCGCTCACGCCCATACTCGGCCGCCCGCGCCGCCGCTCAGCCCGCCACCGCCGGCCGACCACCGCCACGACTCGCCCGAGTCGCCGTCGGCGGCAGCTGCTCCGGCCACCTCCGGTATCACCCCTATTGCCCGTTTTCTCCTCTTTTCGAGTATTTCTTGAGGATCCATGTGCTAAACGCCCCCCTAGCCCAAATCAATTCTTATATCTATCTATTATACCCCTAATACTCCATACATTTTGATTATTACTCACTGATATCGCCTCTTCATGCGCAGGTTGCTTATTGGAGCTTAGGGGAGCCCAGGGGAGCTTCTACGGGCTGACCCGGACTTCGCGGAGGCGCTGACTTCACACGCTTCCACTGCTTAGCACTCGCGGCCTGTCGGGGTACACTCTTTCCACTCTTTTACACGCACCGCACTTTATTTCACTTTTCGGCGCGCTCGGGGCCGATATGCCGCCCCGGACACGGCCGCGTTCGACGAGAGCTTCCGCCAAGCGGAAGCGGTCGGACGAGCCCGGCCCCTCTCACGAGGTGGAGGACTCTCCTCCACCGTCCCCCACACACCCCGCACACCCAGCACAGCCTGCAGGCCCCGCACACCCCGCACAGCCTGCAGTGCACCCACAGCCCGCACAGCCTCTCCCCGCCGTTGCACAGCCACCACCACCGGCTCCACTGGTCGGGCCGCTTGGGATTACGTTCCGAGACGACGCACACCACGCCGTCTTCGAGCGTATCTCCCAGCGCTCGATCGTACCCTCCAGGTTTGCACACCTCGCTGACCTAGGACGCCTGGGGGTACTAGAGGGGATGCTCACGTTGTACGACAACGTGGGCTGGCGAGATTTTCTGCAGGTGTCTGCGGATACTTTTACCCGCCCGACACTTGAGGTTTTGAGTTCGATCGCCCGGACCGATGAGGGATGCTCATTCCGGTTCATGGATCGAGAGTGCCAGGTCACTCTCGATATGATGAGAGCATTCTTCTCGTGGCCCGCTGTCCCCGGTGCCGATCGCGGTTACGGCCCCACCCATATCCCCCCACCTTCCTTCGACGCCGGTGCCTTTTGGGCCCGGATTACGGGTCACCACGCTGCCTTTGACCCTAGTAGGGCCAAGGCCTCGGCCATTGTCCACCCCTGCCTCCGCATAGCCCAGCGCCTCATGGCGACCACCTTTTTGGCCAGATATGAGCCGGGCACGATGTCTACGCCAGAGCTCTACATGCTCTATGCGATGACACGTCCCAGAGCTCTATCTAGGGATGGAGACGAGCTTGTCCCCGCCGTCGTGATCGACATTACGGCTTGGTTTTTGGACCGCATCATTGTATCGGTGGGCGCTCGCTCACCGATATGCTGCGGCGGTCTGATCACCTTGCTTACCATGATGACCGGCGAGGACCTACCTGACGACTTGTGACGCGTCCCGGGCCCCACTTCTCTGTCGATAGACGTTATGGCCCGGATGAAGATGCTTCGTCCGCATGGTGAGCATCACTGGGTCTGGTTGCACGGCCCTTACGGTGCCGACTACATGATTCTCCCGAGCCCTGCTCGGACTCAGATTGCACCAGCCCACGTCGACTGGCTCCCTGCGATGGATGTTCTCATCCCCGCTGCCTACGTGCTCGAGGCCGAGGAGGCCGAGCAGGCCCACGCTGCCCAGGCTGCCCCCGCAGACCCTGCTGCACACCCTGCCGAGCCTGCTGCCGACCCTGTTGACCCAGTGGCCCCTCAGCCTATTCATGATGTTTCTATCGCTCTTGACACCTCTGTCCCCACCTCTGTCAGTTTCACGAGTACCTCAGCTGAGCCCACTTCCACCACCACTTCCGAGGCTGTCACCACCACTCCCAACACCACCACTGGCCCTCTGTCCGTCGAGCCACTTTGCTCCGCACTCCCCGAGCGCCCGCCGACCTTTGTTGAGAGTGGAGAGCCCTCGTTTACCACGGTCGTGGAGACCATGGCTAGCATGATCTCCGCTGGGGTTGCGCCTTTTGGTCCACACACTTCCGCCCCAGCGGTAGTTACCTCTGTCTCCACCCCTGCTGTATTTTCTGGGAGCGTCGTGGCGTCTGTCCACACTTCTGTGCCACTGACCTCTCTAGCCGCCTCACAACCACTTTTGCACTCTTCTTTCGCTGCCGCTGCCTCCACTTCTCACCGCGTGTCCCGGCCTCACACTGAGGCCAGGCCCACATTTGCAGGCACGGCACCTTTTGTCCCCTTCCCTGCTGAGCCCGTTACATACTCTACTCGCGTACGCCAGCCTCGCTCTGCACAGCCTAGACCGGTGCGTCCCTCTGCACCACCCCGCCCGACACTGTACTGCAGAGCATACGTGCTCTTGAGTTGGCGGTGAGTGGTCTTAGAGGTGACCTTAGGACCCTGTCCTCCACCGTCTCTGTGATGGTTGGACGCTTCGAGCTGATCCCCCAGATCCATTACTGCCTTACACAGGTCTTGGAGCGTCTCCCACGCGTACCCCCACCCACCCAGCAGGTTCCCACACACACTTCCACACACACTAGACCTGCTTCCACTTCCACGCCCACCCCAGCTCAGCAGCCTACACCACCACCACCACCACCACCGCCTCAGGACGGAGACGGCGCAGCACCACCTTCTTAGGCACCCTTGATGCCTTGATTTATTCCTGCCGTTGTGCTGCCCGTTTCTGCTGGGTCCTGTTGCACTTTTTGTCCACCCCCCTCCCCTCACTTATTATGGTATTCTCTTTTTTTGATCATATCTTCTTATATCTATTTTGGGAGAGGGGAGAGTTTTTGGTGACACTTATATCTATGTATCGCTCCTATCTGTGCATGCATCATGTCCGCATCATATTTTCATTTCTTTATTTTACCTTTTTCTTTTCATTTTTCCATGCATGCATTCTCACTTGCCCCTCCCATCGCTTGTCTCTCGGTGTGCCACACTTTGCACATTGAGGACACTGTGCCATTTAGCTTGGGGGAGTGAGTTCTCACGTTCTTTTTCGATTTGCCACCTTTATTTTTAGTTTTTCACACCATTTTTTTCGCGTTTGCACTTATTTTTCATCATTTTTCTTTTATTTTGCCATGCATCACGTTTTTCTTATTTTCCTGTGTGCCGCATTGCATAGTTTCTATTTTCCATTTATCTTTATTTCTTTTTCATCTCATGCTAGAGATGACTTTTCTATGATGATGATGACGTTGGATTTAGCTTATTCTATATGCATGCTATATTTGTCATGTCTTAGGTTTTATTTCAGATATCAGATGCTATGACTTGCTTTGCATTTAGAATAGTAACCCACACCTTTTTCCGCATGAAAATGGATGAAATTTTGTTATTAGCTGAGTCTGAATATTCATATGTATGCTATCACAGAAAACACACCAAGATTCACGCATTGAATGCTTATATCTGGAGTACTGACTTTCTTTTCCTATATCACTTCTATATGCATGAATTGTACACTTCACTTCAGGATGATTGAATGATGTTAGCTATGATAAATCTGGATTAGTTAGCTTTTTTGTGATCGAAACTGAGTAGATTAGATTACCCTGCTGAAGTTGTCGTGCATGTCTTATAGAGTGAACCGAGAGTTATATTTATTTCTTTCTCCACAAATCTTGAACATCATTTCTCTACTTTTAAAATCATTGGTGAATCTCCCCTTAGTGATTCTATTTTATGGCATTTTCCCCCGCTACTAATTCCTAGCTCCAAATCTCTTATTCTATAATAAAAAAAAGAGAAGAGAGAAAAACATTCTTGTACATCATTATCTCTCTCTGAGTTGGGATCGTTGTGTATATATTGCTTATTGCAAAGAAATAAAAAAAAAGAAAAAAAAAGGAGGAAAAGTCCTGAATAAAAGATCCCATCTCACTTTCTTTCTTTCTTCTTTCTTTTCGTTGCTTTTGGAGCTATATGTATAAAAAATTGGGGATGTAAATATTTTTTATGCCACCACGCTTATAGATAAGCTTGGGGGAGGGGATCCATTGATGTGTGAGAGAGTGACTACTTGACATTGCACGACAACCTAGGCTAAGTAATATTCTATACTCGGTGAGATTATTTTTAGTTTTACGAAATCCAGAAATCTAAGCCTAGCACTCATTTCATGAAATCCATACTTTTCTATTCTCTCTATTCTATAGTGTGATATTCTTATACTCCAGATAGAAAGCGTTCAATTGAAAAGTGTGTGATCTGTGATTTGTATACCGCTTTAAATGATCCAGACGACGTTAATTTTAAAATTATTCCGTTTTTCATGATTATATCGTTTTTCGTGGGTTTTCTATTTCTATTTGCACTATTATACTATGATATCAAAATAAAATTCCTTGACATGTATTTCTCATTCGGTGCATGCTATAAGAGTAAGTGAAACCCACGTCCTGAGAAAATGATCTAGCATGCTACCTCTTCGCTTCTTTCTCTCTTCTTTATTTTCATTTCGTTTTCATTCTTCTTCGTTTTTCATTTTTTCTTTTTTTCGCCGTTTTCGTTTTCCAAATCCACCGGGTTCGCCTTCTACTTATCTTCCTCGAGGACGAGTAAGAGGCAAGCTTGGGGGATTTTGATCACTCCTTATTTTACACCTTTTTTCCGCATGTTTGCATGCCATCTAGATCGCCCAAATCATGTTTTTCACGATATATCGACGATATTGCGATGCTTTTCACGATTTGTTGTTTTTGTCGCATTTCAGGTGATTTGGCGCGATTTGGAGTGATCCCGAGATGCGCTTACTCTAGACGGTCACCAACGACCTCCCCGAGGGGTATTTTGCTGTTGGAGAGGAGCGGAAGAAGAATGGACGTCGCAGGAGCGACGAGGAGGCCAAAATAAGCAGATTGGGCATTTTTCGTGTCCCACTCGGCCGAGTGGAGGAGCCACTCGGCCGACCAGCGAGACACTGCTCGGCCGACCATTTCAGAAACGAGTTACCTGTGCACTCGGCCGAGCACAGAAGGTCCACTCGGCCGAGTGACGATACCACGTCCGCCCGAGTGGCGCCCAGACGAAGCCCTTCCAAAACATCGAAGTTTCTGTTTTTCGGCTGCCTGAACTTCAGAAGACCCACTCGGCCGAGTGGAGAATCCCGTCCGCCCGAGTGCAGTGAAGTCATCGGCCGAGTGACGACAACTCACTCGGCCGAGCCGCCCCCGAACTGAAGACCCTTGAAAGCCTCGACTTACTGGAAAATTGCAGGGTTTTCACTCGGCCGAGCGACTTTTGTCACTCGGCCGAGTGCGACGCGCTGCCTGTAGCGAAAACTGCGGAAAACAGGCTGTGCAGGGGCATTTTGGTCACAATTTTTGGACGATTTTTGGGGCTATTTAAGCCCTGTTTTTACCCTAGTTTGGAGAGCTCTCTCTTAGATTTTTTGCAGCTTTTTAGATTAGTTTTTTTGCTTTATTCTTGTGATTGGAGAAGGAGCAAAACTTGGATTTTTGTTGGATTAATTGAAGAACTACATTGGTTTGCATCTCTTTTCCTTAAAAATTCTATTTTTATTGTTTATATCATTGTTGTGATGAATTCTATTGCTTATCTCAACGATTATTTTTGTGATCTTGCTATGATTTGTGAGTAGTCTCCACGTCTTGGGGCGTGGGGATGAACCCTACAAGCCCGCTTTCATATTTGTGATGAATTGGTAGAAATTGAGCTAGAATTGTTATTAGGGATTAGATTGGGATCAATTTACTACGGATTGCTAGGTATTCATATCAATTGGGATTTGCAAGAGATTGGATCCCAATTTGATAGGAAGCCCTAGAAATCCGAATTGGGTTGGAGTCGGATTTTCGAAATATCGGTTTGCAAGAGATTGGACCGATACTAGGATTCCCGGTTGCAATTCCATACCGATACCCGTTTGCAAGAGATTGGACGGGTAGGAACTATCCTAATCTAGATCGTGGACCGAGTTTGCAAGAGATTGGGCTCGGTGCGCGATTGGACGCTGATGTTGATCCTAATGCTAGCTTCCCTAGGGTAGGGTTTGCAAGAGATTGGACCCGACCCTAGGATAGCTATAGACCGGCAACAGCGCGAGAGCGTGAGCTTGGTTCTACATTCAGTTGCAACTAGTTCATCCGAATTCTCATTCTAGCAATTTTGATACCGATGAACCACATTTATGAAGTATGGTGTGTAGCGGGGATTCCCCATTCCCTAGACGTTCTTTATTTGATTTGATATTTCGCACATTTGTCTGACGATTGTGACATGATCGCCAAAGGCAAACTTCTCTTCTTAAATAGCCAGGTCGATCGGAGCAAGCACAGTCATTCGTCCTCCCTGTGTTCGATATCCCGCTCGCTGCTACACCGTGCACTTGCGGTAAAACTACAACCGTTCTTTTGGGTCACGTCCCGGAGCGATCAGGAACTACTCACAAAAATTCATGAAAAAGTGATCTAAATGAAATTTAACCGTTGAAATCATAATCGGACAATTGCAATGCGGAAGTAATAGAGTAATAAAGACAATACTAAAATTTTAGAAAGATCTGAAAACTTACAAAAGAGTAACAATTACAGCCGTCACAAGGAAATAAAACAGTAGAAAAAACAGCAACTCCCGTTTCTGGAACCCTAGGGGTTCTATATATAGAACTTCGCATCAACCGATCGGTTGACAAGTCAACCGATCGGTTGATCCGTTACAGATAAATAACAGAAAACAGCGAGTTTTCACCCGATCTCATGAACCGGTCGGGTGAGTTCTTGAGCGACCGGTTAGATCTTGAAGCAGTCGGGTGAACCGATCGGTTCGACGCCCGTGTCTTCAGCTCTTCTTCTTCAACTACAGATGAACCGATCGGGTGAGAGTCACCCGATCGGTTGGAATTCTGCTCGAAAAAACAGAGAACAGCCGCCCGCAGAACCGGTCTGTGAACCGGTCGGGTGACTTCTTTGTGAGCTGCGGTAGAGACCGGGTGGTGCACGCGTGCATCACCCGATCGGTTGAAGATGACCAACCAACCGGGTGAGGGGCTGAAAGATGAATTCTTCGACGTTTGACCCCCTGGATCACGTGTGACTTCTCCCGTTGCTCCAGGGACTTGGGATATCATCGTTAAACGTCCCCTACGTGGTCTAACTCCTGCAATCATGGATAAACAAAGAATAGTGAAAGAAAACGGGAAAATATACGAAAACGAATAAGAGACGGCGGAAAAACACGGAGAAACACAAAAGAAAACGTGCGTGAATATATGAAATATAAACGCACGTCACTCGGCTTAATGGCTCAGCTTAATGGCCCGACTTAAATGGACATCACTCTCCAGCCATCAAGGCCCGCCAAATATGGCAACAGCCCGAGTCCATCACTCCAGCCATCATGGCCACCCTCAGGACATTCATCTCCTCATCAAGATGGGCGCAATTAGTGGAGGTCAAAACTTCCCACATTTGCACGTCCCCATGAATGATGGCCATGATGTCACATCATGGCGCATTATGAGGACGAGTCACCTATATGAGGGGAGGAGGGTCATCATCACAAAAGGGGGCTTCACGATCTACAACGGAGGTATCACCAACTCCATCTCACACCTTCTTCCGCCTTTACATATTTCTCCTCCATAGCTCGGCTCGAGGATGGAGGCTCGGTCTCTCCGTGAACCGAGCCCGATCCCACCGAGCATCCCTCAGACAAGATCTGACTTTGGCATCGGAGGGAATTTGGTCGGAACCAAGGTCCGACCCCCCTGACGAGCTCTTTCGTCCATTCAGGTCCAGGAGATCCCGCGGCGTCGAGGCTACCCCTCAGCGTCATCACAGCCGGAGCCGAGCGCCCTCGTCTCCGAGCCCGTTCGTCTCCACCACCAGAAGATAGTCGCTCTGTCGAGGCGACCCCTCGACGCCAGGAGAGACCGAGGCTTCCCCTCAGCTCCACGCCGGCCGCGCATCAAGCGAGACGACCGAGGCTACCCCTCGTCGTCCGACCGTCTGAGGCCGAGCACCTCTCACTGGGCCGAGGCTTCCCCTCCGCCCCCCAGAGGCTGAGGATCCAGATTCGGCCCAGCCGACGCGCTCCACGTCATCCGCAACTCCGATTCGCGCCGCGTCTGCACTGACTCGACGCAACCGAGGGACCCAAGTCGGCCCCTTGACCACGTTGACCGGGTAGTCCACGGTCAACGCTTTTGTAGAGAGAAAACACTCTAAAACAGATCCCTACAAACCATCCACGTGCATATAATTCTATAATACCCAAGTAGTCCTATGTATGTTTAACTCATCTAATGAGTTTTCTCAAGCACCTAACTTCTAGTACATGTGTCATATGAACTGAATACTTCGACAAATTATATTTAGCCGCAATCTTGGTTAAACATGCATGCAGACACGCTGAAAAATACACATAATATTAGTATAATGATACTGCATGCGGATAGATGCGACGGGCAATTGTTGTGACATAGCGGTAAATCAAAAAATGATACCAGAAATTATGGCTAACATTTATAAAAAAAATTGCTGTAAGCCTGTGTTAGATCTCTAATTCCTAATTTACGACCCTCGATTTTTTACCTATTTTATCCAATATAGCGCTATTGTTCTTAGTACCACTTCTCAAACCCAACGTGGATTCATCTTATTCTTGTATTTAGATGAAGACGTACCGTGGTAACCGCACACGCATTGTGGGAGATTGAAGGATAAACGTGTCGTGGATCAAAGTACAATCAAATAACGTAGGCCCAAATCAGGTTTTACATACAACTCAGCCGAATTTAAAATGCGCACTTCTACAATCTTAGATGCATATAGGCAGGAACGTGTTACAAACTAGTAGTTGAAACCATATTTAACTATTATTATTAACCAGCGGAAAGCCTAGAATTTGCTTACTAAATCGAGATATTTTGCTATATAGACGGATTCATGGAAGATTGCACCCTCGGAGCTTGCCAAACCAGAATACTAGTCTTGGGTATTGGTGGACCAAGAGAGCAATTTTTTTGTGTGGTCGCAAGTAAAACGTGTGATTGGCCTCACCCGGACTCATGTGCCGTTTATGTACGATTATTGATTTTCTTGTGTGACATCCGTCGTTTAGTTATGCATAACATCTTAATCATGAATTGCATTGGGTGTCTTATTCTGGAATCGGGCCGACCCGAAGCTCTCTGTTTTGAGTCAATATTTGCTTTTTTTTTCCTTGTGTTGAATATGGGTCATTGTAGTCAAGACGACTGCAAGATACTCTTCAGATTCAAATTTTTGAAGAAGGTTTCGGGAGATGCACCGTAATTTTCAGTAACTATTTTTCTTTTGGGATGGGCCGCTAGGCTATTTGCTTAACACATGTAAGTCGAACGTTGTTTTCGATGAGCTGATCAGAAGGAAAAGAGGCTTAAAGCTACAGTGCGTTAGGATATTGATTTCCAGCCTCCCTCTTTAGGAATTGGAATAGTTGAAAACAAATATGTGAACGTGCGCGGTAACGCGTGGAAATCTGCCGAACAGTTGAGCCAAATCCTGGAGAAAGCTCAAAAGCGCTGTTTGATGAGCCTGCATAGTATTAGGTAGTTGGTAAGGTAAATGCTGCCCAACCAATGATGCTTAGCAGGTCTGTTTCTGAGTGTTTTCTCACTACAGTATCGTTGACCGTGGACTGCCCGGTCAACGTGGTCAAGGGGCCGATTAGGGTCCCTTGGGTGTGTCGAGCGCGTGTAGACGCGACGCGAATCGGAGATGTATTCGACGCAGAGCACGTCAGCTGGGCCGTGTCTGTATCCTCGGCCTCTGGTGGGCTGAGGGGAAGCCTCGGCCCGGTGTGAGGTGCTCGGCCTCGGACGGTCGGACGACGAGGGGAAGCCTCGGCGCCTTGGCTTGACGCGCGACCGACGCGGAGCTGAGGGAAAGCCTCGGCTCGGATGGGTGCGCTCGGCCTCAGTTGGTCGAACGACGAGGGGTAGCCTCGGTCGTCTCGCTTGATGCGCGGCCGGCGTGGAGCTGAGGGGAAGCCTCGGCTCGGATGGATGCGCTCGGCCTCGGTCTCTCCTGGCGTCGAGGGGTGGCCTCGATGCCTTGGCTGATGCTTGATGGCGTTCGCCTGGTGTCGAAGGGAAGCTTCAGCACTTGGATCTAACGTCTTCCTGAACAGACGAGAACACTCGTCAGGGAGGCCGGACCTTGGTTCCGGCCAAATCCCCTCCGATGCCTAAGTCAGATGACAGTCTGAAAGAGGAGGCTCGGCGGGGACGGTTCGACTCGAGAGGAGATCGGAACGACGTCCTCCGGCGCGAGCGGGGGGAAGTAGATGAAGTGGGGGAACTAGGTCGTTGATGGAGTACCTTAGGTTTTGTTACCTGAGATGCGGTCCCTTGTTCAGTCGTCCTCCTAGTCCTTTTATAGGCCTCTCGTCGTGACCACCCATGACTCACGTCCTTCGTCCGCCCCCAATCGTGCCCCCTCAATCCGCCTCCCCATCGCCGCTCCCCGCGCCATGCCAGCACCTCCCCATAATGGGCATCAAGTGGCAGCGGGCCTGGGGGAACGGTTATCGCTGGAGTGGGCGAGTGACTCGCGCGTTTCCAGGGTCGGGTCAGATCGATGTTCAGGGTCCTCTCATGGACTTCGTTGGGTGGGCTTGGACCCCCCATGATTTCGCGTTGTAGGCTGCGCCTTTGGGCCCATGCTGTTGGGCCTCCGCAAAATAGACGTATCAATTGCCCCCATCGGTGGGGCCGATCGGCCTTGGCCGGTTCGGTTCAACCGATGTGACTCCTGGGGTTCTGATTGGCGCGTCAGTCGAGGCGCGGTCATAAATGAAGGTCATGATGAGGCGGATCGATAGGACATCCATTGGTGCCGATTTCGAAACGCCGCCGGCTCTTTGAGGCTTGCCACGCGTTCCTGTCAGGCGTTTTGAATTCGCCCCTGGGTCTTGTATATAAGTGCACCGGCTGCTTTGATCCCAACTTCTTCCTCACTCTTCTCTCTGTTCCGGGCTTTCCACAAACTCGGAGTCTTCCGCCGCCTTCGTTCTCTTCCCTTCTCCAAATAAACAAAAAGGTAACTCCTTTCCCATCCTCATATTATGGCTGCACTTAGGATAGGTGGCTCTGGCCGAGGGGCGAGGGATCCTCCTGAGTCCAGGCGTGGTGGGCCCCGATCTGTGGGATCCGGTTCCTCCTCGGGGAGCCGTTCCCTCCGAGACAAAGGGTAGGGGAAGCTCTTCCCAGACTATGCTGGCGATGATGTGGCGTCAGCGCAGCTTAATATACCTTCGGTTATCCTCAGAACGCCGTCGAGGACTCCTTTTCGGGCGGCTGCGGAGATTCGGGGAAGGTACCTCTGTCACCCGTATGATGTTCGAGTCCCTTTCATCGACGAGCGGATCTGTCTTCCGAGGAGCAACGAAGTCGGCGTTTACGTCGAGATGTTCCGTCTGGGTCTTCGTTTCCCGCTCAATCCCTTCTTTATCCAAGTCATGGAGTACCTCGTGGTGTCCCTTTGCCAGTTTACCCCATGTTCGGTTGCGGTTCTGACATGCTTTGTGATGCTCTGCTGCACTCGCGGTCTGGAGCCATCTCTCCCACTGCTCTTCTATTTTTATCAGATCCAGACGGTCGGTCTAGGGTCATGGCTGCACCTCCGCGCCTGCGCGGGGAGGGAATGCCTGATCGGGCTACCCCACTGGGCGGGGGATTGGAGCTCGGGTTATGTCTTCGTAGTCTTCCTTGAGGATGCTCAGATTTTGACAGGTTGGGGTGGGTCAGGTCGGCCTCGTCGAACGCTAACCCTCTCCGAGGCTGATCAGGCGGTCGTCGCGCTGCTGTCGGCCCTCCCCTTGGAGGCGAAGTCTATCTGGCCTTTGCTGGACGACCTACTCCTGAAGGCCGTCTTGTGGTCTCCGGGTAGGTCGCTTTTTTAGTCCTGGATTGCCCCGTGGCTTACCCTGATTTTGGTTTCACTTGCAGGAATGGCTGGTCGCGAGTTCACCCGCAACGTCGATGAGCAGATTCGGCGTGGAGCCGCTCGGAGCCGAGGCAGCACCTCGGGAAGGGCGCCTCGGCGGACTGTCGAGGAGGAGGTGCGTCGAGCCGAGCCCACCGTGGGCAAGGTGGCGGCCGCGCCTCCCGTCTCCACTTCTGGTAGTCCCCTCCCCGGGGAGGTCGCAAGAGCCGGATCCGTCCCACCGGCCCAAGTGGTGGGGGGTGATGATGGGTCCGGTGCAACTCCTCTTGCGCCTGGCGTGCCCCCTCTTGTCTCCGAGGGTGGAGGTGGCACGAGGCGGAAGCGCTCCCCTTCGGCGCCTGCCAAGCCTCGCGGAGGGAAGAGGAGGAAGGAAGGCGCGGATCCCCCCAGTCCGGCGCGCTCCGTGCCCCCGACGGTGGCCACCGAGGATCTTCCAGTGACCCTGACGACCACCCCCGTCGCAGCGGCCCTGCCTCCATTACTGGGAATCGGTGCCCTGTTGGCGAGCTGCTCGGCCTCCCTCGAGGTCACCCCTGGGGACTCGGTGTTTGTCGACCGAGCCTTGGCTCAGCAGTTGGCCGAGGGCTCCGTCCTCCCCTGGGACCGTGGTCTCCTCGAGAGGTCCCCTGCCGACAAGGTGTCGGACATCTTGGTCTGGATCCTTCAGCAGGTCTGGCTATCCCGATGTCACTTTCTTTCCTTCGCTTTCTTCTTGGCTCATGTCTTGTCGTTCAGGGTTCAACACTCGATGTCGAGTCGCAGCGTCGAGCTGTCCGTTTGAGGGAGCTGGAGGAGTCCTCTGCAAAGGACCACGAGCAGGCTGGGGCGGCGGAGGTAGCTGCGGTGGTGGCCCAGATGGAGTCTCGGAAACTCAAGCTCCGGGTGGCCGAGCTAGAGGGACGAGTGGCCGATCTCTAGGGGGAGTTGGAGGACGCTCGGCGGTCGGCCGGGGAAGCGGCGGAGTCGTTCCGCCTGGAGAGGGAGGAGCTCCAGAGGGAACTGTCGGATCAGCGTCAAGTGGCGTGGTTCGCGGATGAGGTGGAGAGGGGCGTCGTCGGGACTCTGGGGGAGAGGATCTTCGAGGTCCTCAGGGAGGCCTTCAGTAAGTATGAAGACCTTATTGGCCCCCGGATCGTCGAAGTCGTCCAGCCCTCCTTCCGGGATTGTGTGGAGCGCGTCCTGTAAGCCCTTCCGCCTGCCGATCCCCCTCGCTCCGAGCAGGGCGAGGCACCCGAGGATGCGTCCTCTTGACCCCGGGTCCTTTAGGTCGTCCTTCCCGGCCTGTCATCCTTATTTTTATCCTCAAATTTTTCAGCATCCGCTTCGCTTTGGCCCAGCCTACTTGAAATGGATCCCTGACCTCGCAATCTCCATTTGCATCTTTACCGGCTCTCTGCTTCAGGGCAAACAATTGCTGATTGCAAGGATGTTCATTTAAGCCAGCAATTTTGTGTTCTTGTTCGACAAGTTGCTCTGCCGGCGTCACCCTAGTTTTAGTGGGGGACGAATTTTGTTGTTCGTCGAGAGTGAATTATTTGTAAGGAGGTTCCTCCACTTCGATTTCCTGTAAAAAGACACACTTTTGTACCTCAGTTAACTGTTGGAAATGAAATTGACCTACTTGAATTTTCTGTTCATTTTGCTTTGTTACTGCGACTTCGGCTCCTCTGCTGATGGTGGTCGCTCGCCTCCTTCCTCCGGGAGGTCGCCCCTAGTCCCTCGAGTGGAAAAGTCGGTTGATGTCCTTATTGGCTGGGGGGGTTGCTCTCAGTCTTATGAGCAATGGAGTAGGTCAGCGAGGGAGAAGTCCCTCGGCTTATGACCAGTTGGTGTCTGCGCTGGCTGGGGGAAATGCCCCCAGACTTACGAGCGATGGTGTCGGTCAGCGAGGGTGAAGCTCCTCGGCTTAGGACCGGTCGGCGTCGGCGTTGGCTGGGGGAATTTCCCCCAGACTTACGAGCGATGGAGTCAGTCAGCGAGGGTGAAGCTCCTCGGCTTAGGACCGGTCGGCGTCTGCGCTGACTGGGGGAATTGCCCCTAGACTTACGAGCAATGGAGTCGGTCAGCGAGGGTGAAGCTCCTCGGCTTAGGACCGGTCGGCGTCTGCGCTGGCTGGGGGAATTGCCCCTAGACTTACGAGCGATGGAGTCGGTCAGCGAGGGTGAAGCTCCTCGGCTTAGGACCGGTCGGCGTCTGCGCTGGCTGGGGGAATTTCCCCTAGACTTACGAGCGTCGGAGTCGGTCAACGAGGGTGAAGTTCCTCGGCTTAGGACCGGTTTTGATTGACCCCCCGTCCGGTGAGGTGGCGGTCCTCACTCTTATGCAGCCTTAGCAAAATGTTGACTCCGTCGGAGATGAAGAAAAAGAAAAATGAGTGCATTTGTACTCTTAAAGGTCCTATTGGACTAGTACATTTGGATGAAAAAAGAAAGAAAGCAAGACGGGGGGATGTGAACCTAGATAATCTCCTCCCGACTAGGCGGTGACTGGGGGGCCTCGCCTGCTCACTCTATGATGCGGAGGGGTCCTTGGACGGCGTTGACCTTCTTTCCTTTGTCCGGCTGCTTGGATGTTCCTTCTCCGTGGGCCGGGTCATCGGTAAAGTACCTTGCATGCCCTCGGCTCATCAACTTCTCGATGTCCTTCTTTAGGTGCCAGCAGTCTTCAGTGTCGTGGCCGTTGTCTTTGTGGTACTGGCAATACTTTTCCCCATTTTCCCCCCTCTTTTTGTCTTTGGCGGGGGGCGATCAGCGCGCTCTTCCTTCTGCACTTGAGTGAGGACGACGTCTGGGGTGGCGTCCCGCGTATCCTCCCTCCGCTGCTTGTTTCTCGCCCTCTTCTCTGTCTGGTACCCTTCGGGACTGCGGCGCTCGCTATCGCCGCGCTTGGTCCCTCGTCTGGCCTTTCCTGCCTCGATGGCCAAGGTCTCCTCGGTCAACATGAAGCGCTCGGCCCTCGCCATGATCCCAGCGAGATCTTTCGGGGGATCATTGTGTAGAGATTTCTTCAAGCCTCTATAACGCAGCCCTTTCTTTAGGGCCGTTTGGACAACGAGGTCGGGAGGGCTGTTTACGTTCAGCCGCTCAGCGTTGAAGTGGCGCATGAATTTTCGGAGCGGCTCGGTCGGGCCCTGCACTATGTTAAACAAATGTTCAGCATCAGGCATTACCGGTCGTCCTACCATGAACTGTTTGCAGAACAGCTGGGTGAGTTCCTCGAAGCTGTCAATGGAGCGGCTGGGCAGGCTGCGGTACCAAGTTCTCGCTGCTCCCCTGAGGGTCGAATAAAAGCCCCTGTAGATCAGGGTATCATCGGCTCCCTGGAAGGACATGTCTCCCTTGTAGTCCATCACATGGTTCCCTGGATCTCCTATCCCGTCGTATTTCCCCAGCGTCGGGATCTTGAATCGAGAGGGGACCCGCGCGTCGGTTATTCTCCACGACAGTGGGCACCGGTCTCCGTGGATGCCTCCAGGGGTCCGACACCCGCCTACCTCATGCTCGTTCGGTTGTGGAGGTGGCACAGGCGCTGGCTGGGCTGGCTCAACGGCCTTCACCACACTGGGGGTGGGGCTGGTCCGGTGTTCCCGGCTCCTCTGGCGGGAGCTTCCGCTTAGCCGTGATCGGTCCCTCGAGTGGTGCCGATCACTTCTTCTACGGTGGGGTGATCGTGGCCGATGAGACGACGCAGTCACCGATTCGTCCCCTGTGTATTCGGTACCCCTCCTGCTCCTTTTGCGATAAGAGGAGGAGGTGCACGATCTCGCCTGGTAGAAGCCGGGAAGTGTGAACCGACGCTCCGCGTTCGGTCTTCGGTTTCGGTGGTCAGCGACCACAGCGGACCGCAGGAGCGGGGGGCCCCCCTCCCAACGATGGCCGTCGCCCAACACGTCTCCGTTGGCTGGCACGTCTCCGATGAGCTGCTGTATCGTCGCGACCAGCGTCTGAATGTTCGCGTTGGTCTCTTGGGCCAGGGCACGGAGCTGCTCCTGCGTGGCCAGCTCGGACTCGCCAGTCTCTTCGGCTGAGGGGGCGTGGTGATTGCCGTTGGGTGCGCCCTCAAGGTTGCTGTTGGGTGCGCCATTTCCCTCCTCCGGGATGGGGGGCATGCGTCTCTTCCCATTGCAGGTGTGTGCCATTACAAGTGTGGTTTGTTTTTTCATGGTATAGTTCGTTCCCACAGACGGCGCCAGATGTTTCAGAGTGTTTTCTCACTACAGTATCGTTGACCGTGGACTGCCTGGTCAACATGGTCAAGGGGCCGATTAGGGTCCCTTGGGTGTGTCGAGCGCGTATAGACGCGACGCGAATCGGAGATGTAGTCAACGCAGAGCACGTCAGCTGGGCCGGGTCTAGATCCTCGGCCTCTGGTAGGCTGAGGGGAAGCCTCGGCCCGGTGTGAGGTGCTCGGCCTCGGACGGTCGGACGACGAGGGGAAGCCTCGGCGCCTTGGCTTGACACGCGACCGACGCGGAGCTGAGGGGAAGCCTCGGCTCGGATGGGTGCGCTCGGCCTCGGTCGGTCGAACGACGAGGGGTAGCCTCGGTCGTCTAGCTTGATGCGCGGCCGGCGTGGAGCTGAGGGGAAGCCTCGGCTCGGATGGATGCGCTTGGCCTCGGTCTCTCCTGGCGTCGAGGGGTGGCCTCGATGCCTTGGCTGATGCTTGATGGCATTTGCCTGGTGTCGAAGGGAAGCTTCGGCACTTGGATCTAACGTCTTCCTGAACAGACGAGAACACTCGTCAGGGAGGCCGGACCTTGGTTCCGGCCAAATCCCCTCCGATGCCTAAGTCAGATGACAGTCTGAAAGAGGAGGCTCGGTGGGGACGGTTCGACTTGAGAGGAGATCGGAACGACGGCCTCCGGCACGAGCGGGGGGAAGGAGATGAAGTGGGGGAACTAGGTCGTTGATGGAGTACCTTAGGTTTTGTTACCTGAGATGCGATCCGTTGTTCAGTCGTCCTCCCAGTCCTTTTATAGGCCTCTCGTCGTGACCACCCATGACTCACGTCCTTCGTCCGCCCCCAATCGTGCCCCCTCAATCCGCCTCCCCATCGCCGCTCCCCGCGCCATGCCAGCACCTCCTCATAACGGCCATCAAGTGGCAGCGGGCCTGGGGGAATGGTTATCGCTGGAGTGGACGAGTGACTCGCGCGTTTCCGGGGTCGGGTCGGATCGATGTTCGGGGTCCTCTCATGGGCTTCGTTGGGTGGGCTTGGACCCCCCCATGATTTCACGTTGTAGGCTGCGCCTTTGGGCCCATGCTGTTGGGCCTCCGCAAAATAGACGTATCAAGGTCTTTTAAGATGATCAGCCACACTGGAACTTAGACATCCCGTCACGCCCGCTTCCCTTTATATTCGGAAGTGAGGACACAAATGGGTCCGCATGAGCAAGCAAGGAGGAGGTACTTTTCTTCTTCTTTCCTCATTGACTTAAACACAATAAGCGTCTGTGTGAAACCTCGCAGATTCTTGCATGCATACTCAAAGCAACACGGATAATTATTATTACAATCTTAATCGTCTCAAAAATGGATTACAATAATAAGGAAAGGAAGAGAGGCCTTATGGCCCTTACAACACGGAATTCATAAATCTGATACAAGCCAAAGAATATCCTCTTAGGTGAGTCATGCCTCTAGGGTAGGATCCTCAAAAGCATAGTCTTCGATGTATTCTGTCTCTAAACCAAACATATATTTCATAAATTCATTTGAAATATATGTCAGCGATAGCTCGAAAAGATTTTTATAGTAATGAAAGCATTAAACTTGCAATTTAAGAAAACAAGGAATGTTAGAACACATAAGAGCAGGTGCATTGCCAAAAATTAGAATATGTGGAAAGTAAAGGCATGAGGTTCATCACTAATTAATATATATATTTGCATTTAAATGAGGTAAACGAAGTGCATAACTTAAAATATGAGCATGCTACAACAATTAATATATGATATGTTTTTTAAAGGAATTAAACGCAGTTGCAAGTTGAGTACTTTCAGTTATTTGCTTGTGCTCGTGCCTAAGTCCATGTTGAAGTAGGTAAAATGTTCTTGATGCACCCAATCAACGGAGGTTTACTGTGACGCTTCTTGTCATCCCTGACCTCGAAAATGACCAAGATGCTTGCCTTCATTGGTGTAGTTATGGAGGTAGCCATATAGTGCTCAAGACACACTTACAAACTCTACTACATGAGCCAACCCCACCCAAAGTGTATGTCTAGTCATCGACTAGGTTCAATCCCATCTGTATTCGATGGTTTCTGTTGGATCCTGTGCATGGCAAACAACACTAGAAGGGGGGGTTGAATAGTGTTGTGCAAATAGTATACTTTTTCGATTGTTAAGATTAGCACAAATAAAATCCTTCTAATGTTGCCTAAGAAGCCAAGTAGAGTGATCTACGCTTGGTTCTTAATCAACAAAGTAATCTTACAAATATGATAGAGAAAAGATTACAATCAGATATAAATCTGTACAAAGAGATCTTTTTGCAGCGGAATTAAATAAACAATCTTTGCAATAATAAATAAACAAGGAATTACAAAGATGTAAGATTAGCAAATGAAAAATGCTTGTACAAGAAATATAAACAATCACAGAAAAAAAGAACGCAGAGACAAGCGATTTTATCCTGGTTCCCCGCAACCCGGGTACGTCCAGTCCCCGACCAATCCGGTACGAGATTTTCCATTATCTGCCTTGGCAAATACAAGTACATAACTTCACTCGTTAGGATTTCCAACGACCTAGTCTCAACCAGGATTTTCGACTGGCAACACCTAGACTTGTCTAGTGTTCCAACAACAACACAATGAAACTTATATCCAATACACCACAATAAATTGATGGAGATTGGTTTTTACACCCGATTCTATAGCCAATCAATGATAGACAAAATTGTGTAGTGGCTTGATAGAATAAGAGTCTAGATCACACAAAGATACGAGAGAGTTCTTTGTGATCTAGATCCAATGCTTTTCAAAAAATCCTTTAAACAAAAATCAAGAGAATAGCAATAAGGATTTTGAAAAACGTTTAGCCAAAAAACGAGAGTATGATCTTTAAAAAAGTAATAACAGAATTTTGCAAGATCACAATAAAAATAGAATTGGCTAGAGAGAATGAGAGCTTTGAATTAAAGAGCGTTTGCACAAAAGATTTGATTTTCAATAGGTGTTGTGTGTTTTTCTCAAATGAAATTAGCACTTATTTATAGGGAAAATTATGAGATTTGAAATTCAAATTTTCTTTGACTTTTGTCCCAAAAATCACGGAGAAAATCACTCAATGAATTTTCAAAATTCAAATCAAAACGTCAGAATTTTACAGCAGGTAGTCGACTCCCTCAGGTAGGTAGTCGACTCCCAGAGTATTTCAGGGAATCTTGTATCCCAGCTGGTAGTCGACTCCCTACTGCTGGTAGTCGACTCCCAGCGGAGTTATTCCTGCAACACATCTAGTCAGACAAGTAGCTAACTCCAGGGTGTGTGGAGTTTCACTACGGAAGTTATAAGATGACTAGAGAAATCTCTCTAAAACATTTTTGATGATAAAAAAGCTTTTCAAAAAAGCTTTTTCAAATTGTTTGTGTGCGTGTGTTTTGTCTATATGATTTGGCTTTAACAAATACCCTACAGAGACACGACACACTCACTATAGACTTAGGACACGTCTTCGGAAGCTTGATCAATTTGATGGGGTAGAAGTGAGCTTCACTTGAGCTTCTTGTTCTGTTTGAGCTTTGAACTTCATCATTTGACTTAGCCACGTTTGTCCTTGTCTTTGAGCGTAGATTTGTGTTTCTTTGAGTATGAGTAAAGCTTCGCATATTCTGCACACTTAAGTGTAGTGTAGTTAGTACACTAAGCTTTCATTTGGTGTGCTCATCATCAAAATCACTTGGGGTGGAATTCAATTTCCATCACTCTCCCCCTTTTTGATGATGACACCCAAATGAAAAATGAAGTAAGTTTGAAATTTGAAAGAAAATGAAAGTATACTTACTCCCCCTGCTTTGATGCGGTTCTCCCCCTGCTTCGAAGCTGTTAGCAATACAATTCATATAATTTCATTTTTGCATTTCATATCTTTTTCTCCCCCTTGTCATCAACAAAAAATTTCAAAAGATCATAATATAATCAGGAGAGGAATTCAATTTCATATGCCTGCAAGAGAGATGTTAGTTTATAGGGACAACTAAAGTATTGCATAGAAGATAAGTTCATGATAGCTAGCACCATATGATAAAAGTTATTACAAGCCATAAGTCTTAAGGACATAGTTTTTGAGAATCATTGTTTGAAAGAGAACCATTGTTTATGAGAGAAGCTAAGGATGACCGTCGTTCTTCTTCAGTTCCTTGATCTCATCAAAGATCATAACAAGCTTTTCTTCAGTCATCTTGTTGCTTTTCACGACAAACTCCTTAAGGTCGTCCACCGTTCGATTGAGATCTTCAAATCCTTTCTCTTGTGAAATCTTCAATTTTCCAATCTTCTTTAGAAGCATTTCTTGAAGCTCAAGAATATACGCCGGTGCTTCTTCTTCTTCTTCTTCTTCGCTTCCTCTTTCTTCTTCTCCTTCTTCTTCTTCTTCAGAATCTGAAACCACAATTTTCTTACCTTTCCTAGAGGATGAGGATCCTCCTTCAGCTGCAAGTTTTTCTTCAGGGATGTTCTCATCAAGGTCATGGTGAAGATTCATTCTCCCAAGTGCATGAACATCAAAAACTCGAGCCGGTTCTAGAATAGAGGTTTCATGATCCAAAGGCACATTATATCTAATAAACAATATTGTGATATAGTGCCCATGAGCTAAAGTGGAAGAGGGTTTATTAGAAGAAGCTGAAGCAAGTATAGAATCCATGATAACTTTGGCCCAATTGATGCGAATGTTACCTAGTATAGCATAGATGCATTTGGCTTGCTTTTTTGATAAGATCGAATGACTTCCAGACTTTTATGTGATATTATAAGATAATATATTTGCCAAAATTCTTGCCGGACAGCGAAGATCGGTACATGGCAGTTTAGTCTGAAAATGTCTTCCTGGCAAATACATTCTCTTTAGAATATTTCCTTCGGTCATTTGTACTTTATCAAGAAGCATGCCAGAATATGGGATTCCTAGGGCTTCTCCTAGTGATTTGACAGTAATGGCAAGCTTGGTATCAAGGACTTTGGTTATAAAACGGCTTTTAGCAAGATCGTAGTCCATGTTAGCATAGAACAAGTGCACAAGCCTTGGATAGCAAAGATAAGTATTTTCATAGGAGAATAGGTTGGCCAAGTTCTGAAAATCTAGTAAGCTATTAATGCCATAATTTATAACATCATTAAGCTTAACAAAACGTTCATGGAGGATGGGTTTCTTAGTGACCTTAACGAATTGTTCATAAGTAGTGCTTTTGAAAAGATAGGGTAGAGTGGTTTCTTTTTCAGAATCAATTTCAGATGATGTTTTTCTCTTCTTGGTGAAAATTCCTTTGATAGGCATCTAGAAAGAGTAAAACAGTATTTTTACAATGCTAGATAAGCAAGAGAAAAAGGAATAATGCAATGAAGTAAAAAAGATTTTACCTTGGGTGAAGTTTGGAAGAGATGGAGTTTGGAGGAGCTTCAAATGAACCAAGCACCAATAGAATTCTCAAGAGAGGAGGAGCAAATAAGGTAGTCGGCTACCTAGGGTTTCTCTTGGGGGGTTTTAATCTTTGAATGAAAGATAGGAAGGACTGAGGGCCTTAGGATCAAGAGATGAAGGGTTATGATGAAGTTTTAGCTTATTGGGTATAAGTTGCCTTGAGGATATGAACCCATTCCTCAATAGAACCCATTATGAGTTAGTCAAAAATAAACCCAGAATTTCGCATATACTCTGGTAGTCGACTCCCTCATGGACGTAGTCGACTCCCTAATGGGTTAAGGCGTTTTCTCATCCCGAGGGGTTTTTGATCCAGGTCGAGTGCGATTTCTGAACACAAAATGTTTTAGGAGTATAACACAAATACAAAAGATCAAATAAAGAAAAAATATTTATTTAATTAAATTTAATCATATATATTTTAGCAAAGAAAAAAAACTTGAGTCGTGCAAGAAGGTTGTTGATGTTGATCCTTTACAAAGCGTTTGATCTTGTTTTCTTCCTTTCATTTCTTTGGAGTACCTGAAAAAAAAACGTTTTTGGTACTCCCTTTTTTTTGAGTCCGAGAGGTTAGTCTTTAGGAAGCCAAACCCAGTATGGTTTAGTTCCCTCATGAACAATATATTTGTAATTTTTGTTTAAATGAACTTTCTGAACAAAGTCAATAGCGTACCTTTTCCTTCGTTGATCGGATAGTTTCTTTGGTATCCAGATGCTCAAAAAATTATTGTTAGAATGATGCATCCTAGTATGCTTAACCCGTTTCTTGGTATGATGTGAATCATAACCGAGTCCGGTTTTGCTAGATGAGGTTTTTTGATTATCTATTAGACTGTCTAGCTTCCCTTTTCCTTTGTTGAAATTCTCAATAATTTTCATCGTAGCGTCGTATTTATCTCTGATAGATATGAGAAGATTATTTATATTCTCAATTCTTTAAGGAGACTATTTTCTTTAATGATTTCCTCTTGTTCTTTAGTATCCTTTTTAATATTTCTAAGTGTTTTTCTATGTTCTTTTATGAGCTTTTCATGCATTTTGCATAGCTCCTTATATGCTCCCCTATAATCCATGTCTTCATCATCACTTGATGACGAATCATTGTCGCTAGATAAATCATGATGCGTGCTTACCTTGGAGGATGTGGATGCCATGAAGCACATGCGTGCTGTTTCTCTTCTTTCATCATTATCTTCCTCTGAGAATTCATCGGATGAGGAATCGTCGCTATGGTCGAAGGCTGCGTAAGCTTCCTTCTTTGGTCGTCGGAATTTGTTTCTTCCGTTGTTTCGCTTTTCATTATTATCTTTGTTCTTCCCACGATCTTTGGAATCACGATTGTTTCTCTCCAATGGACAGTCCCTCTTGACGTGCCCTGGTTTGTTGCAACCAAAACAAATAATACCGTTAGTGGGTCTAAAAGATCGTTTTCCATACTTACTTGTGATGAACTCTTTAAAGTTCTTTGAGATGAACGCGATATGGTCTTCTTTGTCCGTGTAATCGGATTCTTCCTCTTGGGCTTTGAACGCAAGATTCTTCTTCTTTGGTTTTTCTTCGATCTTTTTGTCTTCTTCAAGCTCAATCTCATATGCCATGAGATTTACCATTAGTTCTTCAATGGTGAGGTCTTTCACATTATGAGCTTCTCGGATGGCGATTGTCTTTCCCTTCCATTCGGGTCGGAGGGATCTTAGTATCTTCATTACCTGCTCATATTCAGAAAGTTTCTTTCCTAATCCTGCGAGCTCATTTGTAATATTAGTAAAACGAGTATTCACATCGGTGATACTCTCTCCTTCTTCCATTTTAAAGGATTCAAATTTTGAATGTAAAACATTTATGCGGGATTCTTTTACCTTTTCGGTTCCTTCATGACTTACCTGAAGAGTATGCCATATTTGGTGTGCTATCTCACATTGGGAGACTCGATTGAACTCATTTCCTGTAACGGAGCAAAATAGTGCATTCATTGCTTCTGCATTGAGATTAGCTCTCTTCTTGTCGTCGACAGACCATTTCCCAAACTCAACGTCGGTAGGTGCGATGTACGGGACTTTAGTAACGGTCCAAGCTTCAATGTCTAATGACTTTAGGTGAGTCTTCATTCGGATCTTCCAGCTAGCGTAGTTGGTTCCATTGAACAGTGGTGGTCGCATGGTATTCAGTCCTAAAGAGTGAAAGGATGTTGAAGCCATCACCTTTGTAGCCTTGCTCTGATACCAAGTGTTGGATCCTGTGGATGTCAAACAACACTAGAAGGGGGGTTGAATAGTGTTGTGCAAATAGTATACTTTTTCGATTGTTAAGATTAGCACAAATAAAATCCTTCTAATGTTGCCTAAGAAGCCAAGTAGAGTGATCTACGCTTGGTTCTTAATCAACAAAGTAATCTTACAAATATGATAGAGAAAAGATTACAATCAGATATAAATCTTTACAAAGAGATCTTTTCACAGCGGAATTAAATAAACAATCTTTGCAATAATAAATAAACAAGGAATTTCAAAGATGTAAGATTAGCAAATGAAAAATGCTTGTACAAGAAATATAAACAATCACAGAAAAAACAAACGCAGAGACAATCGATTTTATCATGGTTCCCCGCAACCCGGGTACGTCCAGTCCTCGACCAATCCGGTACGAGATTTTCCACTATCTGCCTTGGCAAATACAAGTACCTAACTTCACTCGTTAGGATTTCCAACGACCTAGTCCCAACCAGGATTTCCGACTGGCAACACCTAGACTTGTCTAGTGTTCCAACAACAACACAATGAAACTTATATCCAATACACCACAATAAATTGATGGAGATTGATTTTTACACCCGATTCTATAGCCAATCAATGATAGACAAAATTGTGTAGTGGCTTGATAGAATAAGAGTCTAGATCACACAAAGATACGAGAGAGTTCTTTGTGATCTAAATCTAATGCTTTTCAAAAAATCCTTTAAACAAAAATAAAGAGAATAGCAACAAGGATTTTGAAAAATGTTTAGCCAATAAAACGAGAATATGATCTTTAAAAAAGTAATAACAGAATTTTGCAAGATCACAATAAAAATAGAATTGGCTAGAGAGAATGATAGCTTTGAATTAAAGAGCGTTTGCACAAGAGATTTGATTTTTAATAGTTGTTGTTTATTTTTCTCAAATGAAATTAGCTCTTAATTATAGGGAAAATTCTGAGATTTGAAATTCAAATTTTCTTTCACTTTTGTCCCAAAAATCACGGAGAAAATCACTCAATGAATTTTCAAAATTCAAATCAAAACGTCAGAATTTTACAGCAGGTAGTCGACTCCCTCAGGTAGGTAGTCGACTCCCAGAGTGTTTCAGGGAATCTTGAATCTCAGCTGGTAGTCGACTCCCTACTGTTGGTAGTCGACTCCCAGAGGAGTTTTTCCTGCAACACATCTAGTCAGACAAGTAGCTAACTCCAGGGTGTGTGGAGTTTCACTACGGAAGTTATAGGATGACTAGAGAAAGCTCTCTAAAACATTTTTGATGATAAAAAAGCTTTTCAAAAAATCTTTTTCAAATTATTTGTGTGCGTGTGTTTTGTCTATATGATTTGGCTTTAACAAATACCCTACAGAGACACGACACACTCACTATAGACTTAGGACACGTCTTCGGAAGCTTGATCAATTTGATGGAGTAGAAGTGAGCTTCACTTGAGCTTCTTGTTCTGTTTGAGCTTTGAACTTCATCATTTGACTTAGCCATGTTTGTCCTTGTCTTTGAGCGTAGATTTGTGTTTCTTTGAGTATGAGTAAAGCTTCGCATATTCTGCACACTTAAGTGTAGTGTAGTTAGTACACTAAGCTTTCATTTGGTGTGCTCATCATCAAAATCACTTGGGGTGGAATTCAATTTCCATCACTCTCCCCCTTTTTGATGATGACACCCAAATGAAAAATGAAGTAAGTTTGAAATTTGAAAGAAAATGAAAGTATACTTACTCCCCCTGCTTTGATGCGGTTCTCCCCCTGCATCGAAGCTGTTAGCAATACAATTCATATAATTTCATTTTTGCATTTCATATCTTTTTCTCCCCCTTGTCATCAACAAAAAATTTCAAAAGATCATAATATAATCAGGAGAGGAATTCAATTTCATATGCCTGCAAGAGAGATGTTAGTTTATAGGGACAACTAAAGTATTGCATAGAAGATAAGTTCATGATAGCTAGCACCATATGATAAAAGTTATTACAAGCCATAAGTCTTAAGGACATAGTTTTTGAGAATCATTGTTTGAAAGAGAACCATTGTTTATGAGAGAAGCTAAGGATGACCGTCGTTCTTCTTCAGTTCCTTGATCTCATCAAGGATCATAACAAGCTTTTCTTCAGTCATCTTGTTGCTTTTCACGACAAACTCCTTAAGGTCGTCCACCTTTCGATTGAGATCTTCAAATCCTTTCTCTTGTGAAATCTTCAATTTTCCAATCTTCTTTAGAAGCATTTCTTGAAGCTCAAGAATATACGCCGGTGCTTCTTCTTCTTCTTCTTCTTCGCTTCCTCTTTCTTCTTCTCCTTCTTCTTCTTCTTCAGAATCTGAAACCACAATTTTCTTACCTTTCCTAGAGGATGAGGATCCCCCTTCAGCTGCAAGTTTTTCTTCAGGGATGTTCTCATCAAGGTCATGGTGAAGATTCATTCTCCCAAGTGCATGAACATCAAAAACTCGAGCCGGTTCTAGAATAGAGGTTTCATGATCCAAAGGCACATTATATCTAATAAACAATATTGTGAGATAGTGCCCATGAGCTAAAGTGGAAGAGGGTTTATTAGAAGAAGCTGAAGCAAGTATAGAATCCATGATAACTTTGGCCCAATTGATGCGAATGTTACCTAGTATAGCATATATGCATTTGGCTTGCTTTTCTGATAAGATCGAATGACTTCCAGACTTTTAAGTGATATTATAAGATAATATATTTGCCAAAATTCTTGCCGGACAGCGAAGATCGGTACATGGCAGTTTAGTCTGAAAATGTCTTCCTGGCAAATACATTCTCTTTAGAATATTTCCTTCGGTCATTTGTACTTTATCAAGAAGCATGCCAGAATATGGGATTCCTAGGGCTTCTCCTAGTGATTTGACAGTAATGGCAAGCTTGGTATCAAGGACTTTGGTTATAAAACGGCTTTTAGCAAGATCGTAGTCCATGTTAGCATAGAACAAGTGCACAAGCCTTGGATAGCAAAGATAAGTATTTTCAGAGGAGAATAGGTTGGCCAAGTTCTGAAAATCTAGTAAGCTATTAATGCCATAATTTATAACATCATTAAGCTTAACAAAACGTTCATGGAGGATGGGTTTCTTAGTGACCTTAACGAATTGTTCATAAGTAGTGCTTTTGAAAAGATAGGGTAGACTGGTTTCTTTTTCAGAATCAATTTCAGATGATGTTTTTCTCTTCTTGGTGAAAATTCCTTTGATAGGCATCTAGAAAGAGTAAAACAGTATTTTTACAATGCTAGATAAGCAAGAGAAAAAGGAATAATGCAATGAAGTAAAAAAGATTTTACCTTGGGTGAAGTTTGGAAGAGATGGAGTTTGGAGGAGCTTCAAATGAACCAAGCACCAATAGAATTCTCAAGAGAGGAGGAGCAAATGAGGTAGTCGGCTACCTCGGGTTTCTCTTGGGGGGTTTTAATCTTTGAATGAAAGATAGGAAGGACTGAGGGCCTTAGGATCAAGAGATGAAGGGTTATGATGAAGTTTTAGCTTATTGGGTATAAGTTGCCTTGAGGATATGAACCCATTTCCTCAATAGAACCCATTATGAGTTAGTCAAAAATAAACCCAGAATTTCGCATATACTCTGGTAGTCGACTCCCTCATGGACGTAGTCGACTCCCTAATGGGTTAAGTCGTTTTCTCATCCCGAGGGGGTTTTGATCCAGGTCGAGTGCGATTTCTGAACACAAAATGTTTTAGGAGTATAACACAAATACAAAAGATCAAATAAAGAAAAAATATTTATTTAATTAAATTTAATCATATATATTTTAGCAAAGAAAAAAAACTTGAGTCGTGCAAGAAGGTTGTTGATGTTGATCCTTTACAAAGCGTTTGATCTTGTTTTCTTCCTTTCATTTCTTTGGAGTACCTGAAAAAAAAAATAAAACGTTTTTGGTACTCCCTTTTTTTTGAGTCCGAGAGGTTAGTCTTTAGGAAGCCAAACCCAGTATGGTTTAGTTCCCTCATGAACAATATATTTGTAATTTTTGTTTAAATGAACTTTCTGAACAAAGTCAATAGCGTACCTTTTCCTTCGTTGATCAGATAGTTTCTTTGGTATCCAGATGCTCAAAAAATTATTGTTAGAATGATGCATCCTAGTATGCTTAACCCGTTTCTTGGTATGATGTGAATCATAACCGAGTCCGGTTTTGCTAGATGAGGTTTTTTGATTATATATTAGACTGTTTAGCTTCCCTTTTCCTTTGTTGAAATTCTCAATAATTTTCATCGTAGCGTCGTATTTATCTCTGATAGATATGAGAAGATTATTTATATTCTCAATTCTTTAAGGAGACTATTTTCTTTAATGATTTCCTCTTGTTCTTTAGTATCCTTTTTAATATTTCTAAGTGTTTTTCTATGTTCTTTTATGAGCTTTTCATGCATTTTGCATAGCTCCTTATATGCTCCCCTATAATCCATGTCTTCATCATCACTTGATGACGAATCATTGTCGCTAGATAAATCATGATGTGTGCTTACCTTGGAGGATGTGGATGCCATGAAGCACATGTGTGCTGTTTCTCTTCTTTCATCATTATCTTCCTCTGAGGATTCATCGGATGAGGAATCGTCGCTCTGGTCGAAGGCTGCGTAAGCTTCCTTCTTTGGTCGTCGGAATTTGTTTCTTCTGTTGTTTCGCTTTTCATTATTATCTTTGTTCTTCCCACGATCTTTGGAATCACGATTGTTTCTCTCCAATGGACAGTCCCTCTTGACGTGCCCTGGTTTGTTGCAACCAAAACAAATAATACCGTTAGTGGGTCTAAAAGATCGTTTTCCATACTTACTTGTGATGAACTCTTTAAAGTTCTTTGAGATGAACGCGATATGGTCTTCTTTGTCTGTGTAATCGGATTCTTCCTCTTGGGCTTTGAACGCAAGATTCTTCTTCTTTGGTTTTTCTTCGATCTTTTTGTCTTCTTCAAGCTCAATCTCATATGCCATGAGATTTCCCATTAGTTCTTCAATGGTGAGGTCTTTCACATTATGAGCTTCTCGGATGGCGATTGTCTTTCCCTTCCATTCGGGTCGGAGGGATCTTAGTATCTTCATTACCTGCTCATATTCAGAAAGTTTCTTTCCTAATCCTGCGAGCTCATTTGTAATATTAGTAAAACGAGTATTCACATCGGTGATACTCTCTCCTTCTTCCATTTTAAAGGATTCAAATTTTGAATGTAAAACATTTATGCGGGATTCTTTTACCTTTTCGGTTCCTTCATGACTTACCTGAAGAGTATGCCATATTTGGTGTGCTGTCTCACATTGGGAGACTCGATTGAACTCATTTCCTGTAACGGAGCAAAATAGTGCATTCATTGCTTTTGCATTGAGATTAGCTCTCTTCTTGTCGTCGACAGACCATTTCCTAAACTCAACGTTGGTAGGTGCGATGTACGGGACTTTAGTAACGGTCCAAGCTTCAATGTCTAATGACTTTAGGTGAGTCTTCATTCGGATCTTCCAGCTAGCGTAGTTGGTTCCATTGAACAGTGGTGGTCGCATGGTATTCAGTCCTAAAGAGTGAAAGGATGTTGAAGCCATCACCTTTGTAGCCTTGCTCTGATACTAAGTGTTGGATCCTGTGGATGTCAAACAACACTAGAAGGGGGGTTGAATAGTGTTGTGCAAATAGTATACTTTTTCGATTGTTAAGATTAGTACAAATAAAATCCTTCTAATGTTGCCTAAGAAGCCAAGTAGAGTGATCTACGCTTGGTTCTTAATCAACAAAGTAATCTTACAAATATGATATAGAAAAGATTACAATCAGATATAAATCTTTACAAAGAGATCTTTTCACAGCGGAATTAAATAAACAATCTTTGCAATAATAAATAAACAAGGAATTACAAAGATGTAAGATTAGCAAATGAAAAATGCTTGTACAAGAAATATAAACAATCACAGAAAAAACAAACGCAGAGACAAGCGATTTTATCATGGTTCCCCGCAACCCGGGTACGTCCAGTCCTCGACCAATCCGGTACGAGATTTTCCACTATCTGCCTTGGCAAATACAAGTACCTAACTTCACTCGTTAGGATTTCCAACGACCTAGTCCCAACCAGGATTTCCGACTGGCAACACCTAGACTTGTCTAGTGTTCCAACAACAACACAATGAAACTTATATCCAATACACCACAATAAATTGATGGAGATTGATTTTTACACCCGATTCTATAGCCAATCAATGATAGACAAAATTGTGTAGTGGCTTGATAGAATAAGAGTCTAGATCACACAAAGATACGAGAGAGTTCTTTGTGATCTAAATCTAATGCTTTTCAAAAAATCCTTTAAACAAAAATAAAGAGAATAGCAACAAGGATTTTGAAAAACTTTTAGCCAATAAAACGAGAATATGATCTTTAAAAAAGTAATAACAGAATTTTGCAAGATCACAATAAAAATAGAATTGGCTAGAGAGAATGAGAGCTTTGAATTAAAGAGCGTTTGCACAAGAGATTTGATTTTCAATAGTTGTTGTTTATTTTTCTCAAATGAAATTAGCTCTTAATTATAGGGAAAATTCTGAGATTTGAAATTCAAATTTTCTTTCACTTTTGTCCCAAAAATCACGGAGAAAATCACTCAATGAATTTTCAAAATTCAAATCAAAACGTCAGAATTTTACAGCAGGTAGTCGACTCCCTCAGGTAGGTAGTCGACTCCCAGAGTGTTTCAGGGAATCTTGAATCTCAGCTGGTAGTCGACTCCCTACTGTTGGTAGTCGACTCCCAGAGGAGTTTTTCCTGCAACACATCTAGTCAGACAAGTAGCTAACTCCAGGGTGTGTGGAGTTTCACTGCGGAAGTTATAGGATGACTAGAGAAAGCTCTCTAAAACATTTTTGATGATAAAAAAGCTTTTCAAAAAATCTTTTTCAAATTATTTGTGTGCGTGTGTTTTGTCTATATGATTTGGCTTTAACAAATACCCTACAGAGACACGACACACTCACTATAGACTTAGGACACGTCTTCGGAAGCTTGATCAATTTGATGGAGTAGAAGTGAGCTTCACTTGAGCTTCTTGTTCTGTTTGAGCTTTGAACTTCATCATTTGACTTAGCCACGTTTGTCCTTGTCTTTGAGCGTAGATTTGTGTTTCTTTGAGTATGAGTAGAGCTTCGCATATTCTGCACACTTAAGTGTAGTGTAGTTAGTACACTAAGCTTTCATTTGGTGTGCTCATCATCAAAATCACTTGGGGTAGAATTCAATTTCCATCACTCTCCCCCTTTTTGATGATGACACCCAAATGAAAAATGAAGTAAGTTTGAAATTTGAAAGAAAATGAAAGTATACTTACTCCCCCTGCTTTGATGCGGTTCTCCCCTGCATCGAAGCTGTTTGCAATACAATTCATATAATTTCATTTTTGCATTTCATATCTTTTTCTCCCCCTTGTCATCAACAAAAAATTTCAAAAGATCATAATATAATCAGGAGAGGAATTCAATTTCATATGCTTGCAAGAGAGATGTTAGTTTATAGGGACAACTAAAGTATTGCATAGAAGATAAGTTCATGATAGCTAGCACCATACGATAAAAGTTATTACAAGCCATAAGTCTTAAGGACATAGTTTTTGAGAATCATTGTTTGAAAGAGAACCATTGTTTATGAGAGAAGCTAAGGATGACCGCCGTTCTTCTTCAGTTCCTTGATCTCATCAAGGATCATAACAAGCTTTTCTTCAGTCATCTTGTTGCTTTTCAAGACGAACTCCTTAAGGTCGTCCACCTTTCGATTGAGATCTTCAAATCCTTTCTCTTGTGAAATCATCAATTTTCCAATCTTCTTTAGAAGCATTTCTTGAAGCTCAAGAATATACGCCGGTGCTTCTTCTTCTTCTTCTTCGCTTCCTCTTTCTTCTTCTCCTTCTTCTTCTTCTTCAGAATCTGAAACCACAATTTTCTTACCTTTCCTAGAGGATGAGGATCCTCCTTCAGCTGCAAGTTTTTCTTCAGGGATGTTCTCATCAAGGCCATGGTGAATATTCATTCTCCCAAGTGCATGAACATCAAAAACTCGAGCCGGTTCTAGAATAGAGGTTTCATGATCCAAAGGCACATTATATCTAATAAACAATATTGTGAGATAGTGCCCATGAGCTAAAGTGGAAGAGGGTTTATTAGAAGAAGCTGAAGCAAGTATAGAATCCATGATAACTTTGGCCCAATTGATGCGAATGTTACCTAGTATAGCATAGATGCATTTGGCTTGCTTTTCTGATAAGATCGAATGACTTCCAGACTTTTATGTGATATTATAAGATAATATATTTGCCAAAATTCTTGCCGGACAGCGAAGATCGGTACATGGCAGTTTAGTCTGAAAATGTCTTCCTGGCAAATACATTCTCTTTAGAATATTTCCTTCGGTCATTTGTACTTTATCAAGAAGCATGCCAGAATATGGGATTCCTAGGGCTTCTCCTAGTGATTTGACAGTAATGGCAAGCTTGGTATCAAGGACTTTGGTTATAAAACGGCTTTTAGCAAGATCGTAGTCCATGTTAGCATAGAACAAGTGCACAAGCCTTGGATAGCAAAGATAAGTATTTTCAGAGGAGAATAGGTTGGCCAAGTTCTGAAAATCTAGTAAGCTATTAATGCCATAATTTATAACATCATTAAGCTTAACAAAACGTTCATGGAGGATGGGTTTCTTAGTGACCTTAACGAATTGTTCATAAGTAGTGCTTTTGAAAAGATATGGTAGAATGGTTTCTTTTTCAGAATCAATTTCAGATGATGTTTTTCTCTTCTTGGCGAAAATTCCTTTGATAGGCATCTAGAAAGAGTAAAAACAGTATTTTTACAATGCTAGATAAGCAAGAGAAAAAGGAATAATGCAATGAAGTAAAAAATATTTTACCTTGGGTGAAGTTTGGAAGAGATGGAGTTTGGAGGAGCTTCAAATGAACCAAGCACCAAGAGAATTCTCAAGAGAGGAGGAGCAAATGAGGTAGTCGGCTACCTAGGGTTTCTCTTGGGGGGTTTTAATCTTTGGATGAAAGATGGGAAGGAATGAGGGCCTTAGGATCAAGAGATGAAGGGTTAGGATGAAGATTTAGCTTATTGGGTATAAGTTGCCTTGAGGATATGAACCCATTTCCTCAATAGAACCCATTAGGAGTTAGTCAAAATTAAACCCAGAATTTCGCATATACTCTGGTAGTCGACTCCCTCATGGAGGTAGTCGACTCCCTACTGGGTTGAGTCGTTTTCTCATCCCGAGGGGGTTTTGATCCAGGTCGAGTGCGATTTCTGAACACAAAATGTTGTAGGAGTATAACACAAATACATAAGATCAAATAAAGAAAAAATATTTATTTAGTTAAATTTAATCATATATATTTTAGAAAAGAAAAAAAACTTGAGTCGCGCAAGAAGGTTGTTGATGTTGATCCTTTACAAAGCGTTTGATCTTGTTTTCTTCCTTTCATTTCTTTGGAGTACCTGAAAAAAATAAAACTTTTTTGGTACTCCCTTTTTTTTGAGTCCGAGAGGTTAGTCTTTAGGAAGCCAAACCCAGTATGGTTTAGTTCCCTCATGAACAATATATTTGTAATTTTTGTTTAAATGAACTTGCTGAACAAAGTCAATAGCGTACCTTTTCCTTCGTTGATCAGATAGTTTCTTTGGTATCCAGATGCTCAAAACATTATTGTTAGAATGATGCATCCTAGTATGCTTAACCCGTTTCTTGGTATGATGTGAATCATAACCGGGTCCGGTTTTGCTAGATGAGGTTTTTTGATTATCTATTAGACTGTCTAGCTTCCCTTTTCCTTTGTTGAAATTCTCAATAATTTTCATCGTAGCGTCGTATTTATCTCTGACAGATACGAGAAGATTATTTAGATTCTCATCCTTTTTATTTACTAAAGAAATATCTTTTTGCAGAAAATCATTCTTTTCTTTAAGGAGACTATTTTCTTTAATGATTTCCTCTTTTTCTTTAGTATACTTTTTAATGTTTCTAAGTGTTTTTCTATGTTCTTTTATGAGCTTTTCATGCATTTTGCGTAGCTCCTTATATGCTCCCCTATAATCCATGTCTTCATCATCACTTGATGACGAATCATTGTCGCTAGATGAATCATGATGCGTGCTTACCATGGAGGATGTGGATGCCATGAAGCACATGTGTGCTGTTTCTCTTCTTTCATCATTATCTTCCTCCGAGGATTCATCGGATGAGGAATCGTCGCTCTGGTCGAAGGCTGCGTAAGCTTCCTTCTTTGGTCGTCGGAATTTGTTTCTTCCGTTGTTTCGCTTTTCATTATTATCTTTGTTCTTCCCACGATCTTTGGAATCACGATTGTTTCTCTCCAATGGACAGTCCCTCTTGACGTGCCCTGGTTTGTTGCAACCAAAACAAATAATACCGTTAGTGGGTCTAAAAGATCGTTTTCCATATTTACTTGTGATGAACTCTTTAAATTTCTTTGAGATGAACGCGATATGGTCTTGTTTGTCCGTGTAATCGGAATCTTCCTCTTGGGCTTTGAACGCAAGATTCTTCTTCTTTGGTTTTTCTTTGATCTTTTTGTCTTCTTCAAGCTCAATCTCATATGCCATGAGATTTTCCATTAGTTCTTCAATGGTGAGGTCTTTCACATTATGAGCTTCTCGGATGGCGGTTGTCTTTCCCTTCCATTCGGGTCGGAGGGATCATAGTATCTTCATTACCTGCTCATATTCAGAAAGTTTCTTTCCTAATCATGCGAGCTCATTTGTAATATTAGTAAAACGAGTATTCACATCGGTGATACTATCTCCTTCTTCCATTTTAAAAGATTCGAATTTTGAATGTAAAACATTTATGCGGGATTCTTTTACCTTTTCGGTTCCTTCGTGACTTACCTGAAGAGTATGCCATATTTGGTGTGCTGTCTCACATTGGGAGACTCGATTGAACTCATTTCCTGTAATGGCGCAAAATAGTGCATTCATTGCTTTTGCATTGAGATTAGCTCTCTTCTTGTCGTCGACAGACCATTTCCCAAACTCAACGTCGGTAGGTGCGATGTACGGGACTTTAGTAATGGTTCAAGCTTCAATGTCTAATGACTCTAGGTGAGTCTTCATTCGGTTCTTCCAGCTAGCGTAGTTGGTTCCATTGAACAGTGGTGGTCGCATGGTATTCAGTCCTTCAGAGTGAACGGATGTTGACGCCATCCCCATTGTTGCCTTGCTCTGATACCAAGTGTTGGATCCTGTGGATGGCAAACAACACTAGAAGGGGGGGTTGAATAGTGTTGTGCAAATAGTATACTTTTTCGATTGTTAAGATTAGCACAAATAAAATCATTCTAATGTTGGCTAAGAAGCCAAGTAGAGTGATCTACGCTTGGTTCTTAATCAACAAAGTAATCTTACAAATATGATAGAGAAAAGATTACAATCAGATATAAATCTTTACAAAGAGATCTTTTCACAGCGGAATTAAATAAACAATCTTTGCAATAATAAATAAACAAGGAATTACAAAGATGTAAGATTAGCAAATGAAAAATGCTTGTACAAGAAATATAAACAATCACAGAAAAAATGAACGCAGAGACAATCGATTTTATCCTGGTTCCCCGCAACCCGGGTACGTCCAGTCCCCGACCAATCTGGTATGAGATTTTCCACTATCTGCCTTGACAAATACAAGTACCTAACTTCACTCGTTAGGATTTCCAACGACCTAGTCTCAACCAGGATTTTCGACTGGCAACACCTAGACTTGTCTAGTGTTCCAACAACAACACAATGAAACTTATATCCAATACACCACAATAAATTGATGGAGATTGGTTTTTACACCCGATTCTATAGCCAATCAATGATAGACAAAATTGTGTAGTGGCTTGATAGAATAAGAGTCTAGATCACACAAAGATACGAGAGAGTTCTTTGTGATCTAGATCTAATGCATTTCAAAAAATCCTTTAAACAAAAATAACGATAATAGCAATAAGAAGTTTGAAAAATGTTTATCCAATAAAACGAGAGTATGATCTTTAAAAAAGTAATAACAGAATTTTGCAAGATCACAATAAAAATAGAATTGGCTAGAGAGAATGAGAGCTTTGAATTAAAGTGCGTTTGCACAAGAGATTTGATTTTCAATAGTTGTTATGTGTTTTTCTCAAATGAAATTAGCTCTTATTTATAGGAAAAATTCTGAGATTTGAAATTCAAATTTTCTTTGACTTTTGCCCCAAAAATCACGGAGAAAATCACTCAACGAATTTTCAAAATTCAAATCAAAACGTCAGAATTTTACAGCAGGTAGTCGACTCCCTCAGGTAGGTAGTCGACTCCCAGAGTGTTTCAGGGAATCTTGAATCCCAGCTGGTAGTCGACTCCCCACTGTTGGTAGTCGACTCCCAGAGGAGTTTTTCCTGCAACACATCTAGTCAGACAAGTAGCTAACTCCAGGGTGTGTGGAGTTTCACTACGGAAGTTATAGGATGACTAGAGAAATCTCTCTAAAACATTTTTGAAGATAAAAAAGATGTTCAAAAAAGCCTTTTCAAATTGTTTGTGTGCGTGTGTTTTGTCTATATGATTTGGCTTTAACAAATACCGTAAAGAGACACGACACACTCACTATAGACTTAGGACACGTCTTCGGAAGCTTGATCAATTTGATGGAGGAGAAGTGAGCTTCACTTGAGCTTCTTGTTCTGTTTGAGCTTTGAACTTCATCATTTGACTTAGCCACGTTTGTCCTTGTCTTTGAGCGTAGATTTGTGTTTCTTTGAGTATGAGTAAAGCTTCGCATATTCTGCACACTTAAGTTTAGTGTAGTTAGTACACTAAGCTTTCATTTGGTGTGCTCATCATCAAAATCACTTGGGGTGGAATTCAATTTCCATCAGTCTCATCCCATCTGTATTCGATGGTTTCATATGTATGCTCTGAGGGTTATGTCATACCCTCTGTCCAAATTAGTTCAACTTGATAGCAAGCAGATAATAAATATAGTTCAATTTGATAGCAGGCAGATAGTGAATTGTTCCCAACAAGCAACATTAATATAACGTAATCAGAGAGCGACCAGCACAATGGAAACATACAATTCAGTTTTAAAGTCGACAAGCACAGTAAAATGTGATTTTAGCACTAAGTTTTAATAATTCGTTTTGCAATTCATTTACGATAAAATACTTGCCTGGTTGGTGATGTTCGTGTCGTTGTGTTCATCTCGTCAAACGTGATATTATGGTGAGGTCGATTTTCTGTTGTTCAACATGAACAAATGGTTAATACGTTACTTGACCAATAACATTAAGATTCTGATAGTATAAAAATAACACAACTACTAACTCATATAACTAACTTATATAATTGAAAATATGTTATATAAAAACTAGCTAAATATAGGCTAACTCTTTAAAACATATAATTTAAACATATAACTTGAAATCTAATTAAAACAAATAACTTGAACTGTAATTTAGATAACTTAATTAACTTAAACTAACTTACTAAATTAAAATAACTTATATAAATATTTAGTATGAAAACCCCTTTATTCAAACTAATTTATACATACTAATATTTAACCTCAAAACTAAAGTTAAAAATTATAAGTTAAACTAGTTAATATAATTTTTGAAACTTAATAACTTATATATTTACTTAAAATAACTTAAAAACTCCCAACTTAATAACTTTAAGAGCTTTCAAACTTAATAACATTAATAACATTATAACTTATTAATTATAAATAAATCAAATCATTCAATTAACTTAAAGAATAACCCGATAACCCACTTACTAACCCAATAACCCAATAATCTTAATAATTTTACAAACCCAGTAAGCCCATACCCAATACGCCCATACCCAATAAGCAACTTAAACCCAATAACTAATAACGTCAATTAAAACTCCCCCACCTTATATTTTTCTTCACATTTCTTCTCCCTCTTTTATTCTTTCTCTTCTTGTTTTTGTTGCAGGGAGAAGAGGGTTGGTGGGGCAGCTTGGCACGGCAAGGGAGGCGACGGCAAGTGGCGGTGCGCTGCAGGCGCGTGCTGGCAGCGTCATGCAGGCGCGTGCAGCTGTGCAGGGGGTGGCTGCTTGCTGGTGGCACGCGGGTTCGGGTGGTGCCGCCGTTGGCGAGTGCAGATCCGGGCGGATCTCGGCGGCGGGTCGGTGAGCTCAGGCGGCAGAGGGTTACTCGGAGTTGTGTCGGAGGGGTGATGATGAAATTGATTTGATGATTCTGAAATTCAAACCGATTCCTCTGATTCTCCCTCTTTCAGTTTCAATTGCTGATTTCGTTTTTGAGTTGGAGTTTGATTTGGGTTGAATGGAGGAGATGATGGACAGATTTGCAGATTTGGGTTGGGTTGTGAATCGAAGGAGATGATGGATGATTTGGGATGAATGGAGAGGGGATGATGGCTGATTTGGGTTGGGTTGTGAATCGAAGGAGATGATGGCTGATTTGGGTTGAATGGATGAGGGGATGATGGCTGACTTGGGTTGGGTTGTGAATCGAAGGGGATGATGGCTGATTTGGGTTGAATGGAGGAGGGGATGATAGCTTCCTTGGTTTCTCTGCTGAATGAAGATGGGACTGAGGGGAATATCAAAGGGGTAAGTGCGTGGGGTTAAGAGATTGATGATGTGAGTGGTTTGTGGGGTGAGATGTTTGATCTCACCTCACAAATCGGTGGGATTAATAAGGGTAGATCTAGTATTAATTAGGGATAAATGTAATTTGTAATTTGTAACTAGGAAATGGTAATCAGTTAAAAGTAAGTATAAAAACATAATTAGTAAATAGTAAAGTAATGAGTAAATGGTATAAAGGTAATTACTAAAAGTAACTAGTAATAGATAAAAGTAATTAGTAAACTGTAAAAAGAGAATTACTAAAAGTAATTAGTAATTAGTAACAATGATTAGCAAAAGTAATTGGTAAGCACAAATTGTAATAGTAAAAGTAATCTAGTAAAATTTATATATTAATAAGTTGTAAGAAGTAATTAGTAAATAGTGAAACTTATTAGTAAATGTAATTAGTAAAAATATTTAGTACATGGTAGAAAGGTAAATGTGATTAATAAAAGTGATTAGTGAATATAAAAAGCTATTTAATAATAGTATCTAAAAACTTAATTAGTTTAAAGATCTTATTATTTAAAACTCTTTTTTTAAAAAGTATTTATACTAAAATACGGGTAGTGACGGATACGGGCCGTCACATCCTACACACCTTAAAATAATTCCGGCCTCGGAATTTCTTAGGATTTGAGTTCATTAAACAGATACAGATTATGCATTTTATCGTATCTCTACGAGGTAAACTATGATCTGAAATACTTCAAGACGTAGAAATGGAACTAGTCCGTAAGTGATACAAGTGACGATTTTAAGATTAAGTTTCGAAAAGGGGTTCGGATGACTATGCACCATAGATGGCCCTAACCATTTGTGGGCAAGTAAATATGGCCATAGATGATTACTCATGAACTTGCACAAAAGATACAAGGATAAAGGTGGTTGAAAGAAAAATATACTCATAACTGCAACATATAACCTCAAGTGTTCCTAAAATAAATCATCACTACTCATCTCATCACTAAATAACGGTACAACTATAATCATATCCTCAAACTTAACTATAGATCCAACATTACCGTTTGAATTCTAATTCATAGTTCTCGTTTTAAAACAATCAATACTTTATATAGAAACTTTTAAAGAAACCACTAAATATACTCAATCAACACCCTATGCAAATTCCTCAACCCTTCACTTGTCATTTGTTATTCGGGCAGTGACATTTCCTGGGAAATCTCTAATGTACAATTCCTCTATAACCAAACTTTCCAAAACTATTTATTCTCATAAGTCATCATATCCATTATATGTCATCACATTGTCCATTGTACAACCTAACTTGTAGCACTATAATTGTGACATCCTCCAATTTCAATCTTATTTTTTTATATCAAGCAATCAATATAACGATGCTATACTAATTACTAATATATGACGACACCTACAAATTCACCTAGTATACATCACCATTTATAATCAACAATCATCCAGCTCCTAACACATTCTTCATTATACACTACGTGATTACTCAAATCTTGCCATTACCCATTATATCTTAATAACCAACCATTCGTAACAGCATATCATATCATTTCTAATATCTTCATCACCCTACATGTATTATTAAGTCTTGTTACTTTATATACTCTACCCTTTATCATTGTCTCTATGAATCATGGTGTACCTTCATAGCTACTCTTACCTGTTACACATCTGAATTTCAAATATGTAACGTACTCGTCCTCCTGTATATCACCCATAAAAGAAAACTTTATTGAATTCGTTATGCATGGGTATTATCAGAATATAATTTATAAGTCTTGAACACATCATTCTATTTATCATCTTATAAATGAAATAATCTAAATTCCTTGTGTTCATAATCAACTACTCACAACTACACCTTATATCATCTCAAACTACGCCTATCTGTAAACATAATCATATAACAATAGCCATCATATCTAATGTTTCATCAACAATATAACGAATAACAAAAATTATCACCAATGATGATGTAATGAAATAGAGTAGAACATTTAGGACTATAACGTATTTTTAAAATTAATATCGCTAAAGTTGTATTAAGTAATGACAAGCACTAATGTGATAACTAAGCAATAGTATTTGTAGGATTCGGAGTTGCATGATGTAATGAATTAAGATTGTGATAAACAGTTTCAGACGAGGCATGAATAATGAGTTAGCTTGGATAATTAAGTAATTAAGGAGAATGAAAGATATGCGTAAAATGTAATAATATCATTATAACATATATAACAATAGAGAGTAGATGGTATAAGTTAAAACAGGAAATATAATTAGTCAAGTAATAGACGAAAAGAGTAATATATAAATGAGCATAGTGATGTAGTGATTGTTTTGTGAATGCAAATGGAGATAGATCTGTACAAAAATTTTGAAGTATAAATACGATGAATACACAACTAACACACTGAAAAAAGTTGGAGTTCTATTTAGCATAGAAAGTATTTAAAAGTATGTATGATAGGTTGTTTTGAAATATGTTGGTAGTATATTAAGAAAAGAAAATGCTATATTGAATTAGTGAAGTATAAATAAGGTTTAAAAATGAAGTTTATTATATGAAGATAGTAAGGTAAATATATGAGTATGGATGATATATGTTAGAAAATCATTATGAGATAGTAACTAAAGATTATGTCAAGGAAAGTTTCATAATCAGAGAATGAATTTAAGTCAAATGTAGGGTAGGAGATCTAGGTATATACTAATGGTTTTCAAAGAAATTAAACGGACGAGGAATTTAATGAAAGGAATATCGAAATTACTTTTTAGAGAATCGGGATTGTAATGTCATCATTGCTGTTCTTAAAGTATTTTGCACAAGCATGACTTGCCTAAATCAAATAAGTACCAGGATATGCAATGATGGGGAGAATTCAAACGGATAATGATGGCCGTCGTGATGGGGAACATTTGAATCGAGAGCAATGAATAGAATAAGATGATCAAAATGTAAATACAACTGGGAAATGACTTTGTGAATCTGCTACGATGGATTTCTATGGTCAATAACATAGAAATATAATGTCGAAGATGGCTTCATGATCAAAGGAGGACTCATTGGGTTGCTTAAAGATTAAGAAACTTAAGACTATGATTTTCTAATAAACTAGACTGGGATAGGGACTTAAAGGAAAGGTGTTGTTGAGAATCAATATTGTAATCTTATCTATACTGTCTTTAGAGTATTTTGCACGAGCATGACCTGCAAGTGCCACCAATAAAACCAGTTACGCTCCGCTTCCCATTAAACTTGGAAGCGAGGACGCGAGCGGGTCCACATGTGCAAGCAAGGAGGAGGTACTTTTCTTCTTCTTTCCTCCTTGACTTAAACACAATAAGCGTCTATGTGAAACCTCACCGGTTCTTGCATGCATACTCAAAACAACACGGATAATTATTATTACAGTCTTAATCGTCTCAAAAATGGATTACAACAAGGAAAGTGAGAGAGGCCTTATGGCCCTTACAACACGGAATTCATAAATTTGATACAATGGAACTTCAAGGAAAATCAGCCTAAGAATATCCTCTTGGGAGTGTCCTGCCTCTTGGGTAGGATCCTTAATGCATAGTCTTCAATGTACGCCGTCTCTGAACCTAACATATATTTCATAAATTCATTTGAAATATATGTCAGCGATAGCTCGACTAGATTTTTAAAGTGATGAAAGCATTAAACTTGCAATTTAAGGAAACAATGAATGTTAGAGCACATAAGAGCAGGTGCATAGCCAAAAATGAGAACTTGTGGAAAGTAAAGGCATGAGGTTCATCAACAATTAATATATATTTGCATTTTAAATGAGGTAAATGAAGTGCATAGCTTAAAATATGAGCATGCTACAACAATTAATATATGTTATGCTTTTTAAAGGAATAAACACAGTTGCAAGTTGAGTACTTTCAGTTATTTGTTTATGCTCGTGCGTAAGTCCAGATCAGAGTTAGTAAAATATTCTTGATGCACCCAATCATCGGGGGTTTACCGTGATGCTTCTTGCCATCCCTAACCAGGAAAATGGCCAAGATGCTTGACTCCATTGGTGTGGTTATGGAGGTAGTCATATAGTGCTCAAGATACACTTACAAACTCTACTACATGAACCAACCCCACCCAAAGTGTCTGTCTAGTCTAGGTTCTATCCCATCTGTATTCGATGGTTTCACATATATGCTCTGAGGGTTATGTCATACCCTCTGTCCAAATTAGTTCAACTTGATAGGAAGCAGATAATAAATGTAGTTCAATTTGATAGCAGGTATATAGGAATTGTTCCCAGGAAGCAGCATTAATATAACGTGTCCATTTAATCAGAGAGAGACCAGCACAGTGGAAACATACAATTCAGTTCTAAAGTCAACAAGCACACTAAAGTGTGATTTTAGCACTACAGTTTGAACAATTTGTTTTGCAATTCATTTACGATAAAATACTTGCCTGGTTGGTAATGTTGGTGTCGTTGTGTTCGTCTCGTCAAACGTGATATTATGGTGAGGTCGGTTTTCTATTTTGTTCAACATGAAATGGTTAATACGTTACTTGACCAATAACATTAAGATTCTGCTGGTATAAAAATTACACAACTACTAACTCATATAACTAACTTATATAATTGAAAATAAGTTAAATAAAAACTAACTAAATATAACTTAATATAGGGCTAACTCTTTAAAACATATAATTTAAACATATAACTTGAAATTTAATTAAAACATATAACTTGAAATGTAATTTAGATAACTTAATTAACTTAAACTAACTTACTGACTTAAAATAACTTAAATAAATATTTAGTATGAAACCCTTTATTCAAACTAATTTATACATACTAATATTTAACCTCAAAACTTAAGTTATAAATTATTACTTAAACTAGTTAATATAATTTTTGAAACTTAATAAATTATATATTTACTTAAAATAACTTAAATAACTCCTAACTTAATAACTTTAAGAATGTTCAAACTTAATAACTTAATAACTTATTAATTCTAAATAAATCAAATCATTCAATTAGTACTTAAAGAATAAACCGATAACCCACTTACTAACTCAATAACCCAATAATCTTAATAATTTTACAGACCCAATAAGAAACTTAAACCCAATAACTAATAACTTCAATTAAAACACCCCCTACTTATATGTTTCTTCACATTTAAATCAAATCATTCAATTAACTTAAAGAATAACCCGATAACCCACTTACTAACCCAATAATCTAATAATCTTAATAATTTTACAGACCCAATAAGCAACTTAAACCCAATAACTAATAACTTCAATTAAAACACCCCCACCTTATATTTTTCTTCACATTTCTTCTCCGTCTTTTATTCTTTCTCTTTTACTCTTCTTTCTCTTCTTATTTTTGTTGCAGGGAGAAGAGGGCTGGTGGGGCATTTTGGCACGGCAAGGGAGGCGGCGGTTGGGCGGCAGGCACGTGCTGCAGGTGCGTGCAGGCGGCGTTGATGTGCAGCGGGTGGTGGTGCGCAAGCACGTGCGGCGACGCAGGGGGTGGCCACCTGCTGGTGGCAGGCGGGATAGGGTGGTGCAACCGATGACGAGTGTAGATTTGGGCGGATCACGGAGGCGGGTCGACGAGCTAAGGCGGTAGAGGGTTGCTCGGAGTTGTTTCAGAGGGGAGATGATGAAATTGATTTGTTGATTCTGAAATTCAACCCGATTCCTCTGATTCTCCCTCTTTCAATTTCAATTTCTAATTTCATTTTTGATTTGGAGTTTGATTTAGGTTGAATGGAGGAGATGATGGACATATTTGGGTTGGGTTGTGAATCGAAGGTAATGATGGCTGATTTTGGTTGAATGGAGGAGGGGATGATGGCTGATTTGGGTTGGGTTGTGAATCGAAGGAGATGATGGCTTATTTGGGTTGAATGGAGGAGGGGATGATGTCTGCCTTGGTTTTTTTTGCTGAATGAAGATGGTACTGAGGGGAATATCAAAGGGGTAAGTGCGTGGGGTTAAGAGATTGATGATGTGAGTGGTTTGTGGGGGTGAGATGTTGGATCTCACCTCACAAATCAGTGGGATTAATAAGGGTAGATCTAGGATTAATTAGGGATAAATGTCATTGGTAATTTGTAACTATGAAATGGTAATTAGTTAAAAGTAAGTATATAAACATAATTAGTAAATAGTAAAGTAATGAGTAAATGGTAGAAAGGTAATTACTAAAAGTAACTAGTAATTGATAAAAGTAATTAGGAAACAGTAAAAAGATAATTACTAAAAGTAACTAGTAATTAGTAACAATGATTAGCAAAAGTAATTCGTAAGCATAAATTGTAATAGTAAAAGTTATCTAGTAAAATTTATATATTAATAAGTTGTAAGAAGTAATTAGTAAATATTAAAACTAATTAGTAAATGTAATTTGTAAAAATATTTACTAGATGGTAGCAAGGTTTAGTAAAAGTGATTAGTGATTATAAAAAGCTATTTAATAATAATATCTAAAAACTTAATTAGTTTAAATATCTTATTATTTAAAACTCTTTTTTTAAAAGTATTTATACTAAAATACGGGTAGGAACAGATACGGGCAGTCACACAGCCCGGACTCCCGAGTGGGAGCAGTGGGGAATCTTGTTAATGACATTTATGATAACAGAAAGTGAATAGTTGAAAAAAGAACATGCAAATTGTTTAGTGAAAATATCCAACAAAGAAAACTGAGCATACCTACAGGTTGAAATTATGCAATTCTAATCTGAAGAAATACTTTCTAATTATGAACAAAGTTCCCTTCACTCATTGCTTTTTAAACTTCTCCCACTTGATTGGGAATTCATGAATCTAAAAGGAAAAATTTTGTCAGTTGTTAGAAATATGTACGGTTGTATCCTTTTATGTATGGTTATTTTACAACCATAGAATATAATATGGTACATTCCTTTTGGTTTGGTAGATGTAATGAAACTTGCTTGTGACAAGAGTCCTGAAAGCTGCAAGGGCCCCATGATAACGAGAGATGAAGTTATTCATGTTGACAACGGTGGTTAAATTACGTCGAACAGGTGATGTGTGAAGAAATTATATGACTGGAGAAAAAGATAGAAAAGAAACCAGTAATATTTTCATTTCTCTTGATGTGCTTAAATATACAAATCATCAAGGGTATAATTGTAATCTACATGACCATATGAACCCTGGTTGTTTGGTAACTAATAAACGCTGATCTTTACAAGATGTGGTTCGTTGTATCGGGATACAATCAACATTGAATGCTATTGATGTGATACCGGTCTTTGTAGGATTTAGCTTATGATGTGCGTTTATTTTTCATATATTTGCGCACGTTTTCTCCCGTGTTTTTCCATTAGTTACCGCCGTCTTGTATTCGTTTTCTCGTGTTTTCTTATTTTCTTTCAATTTTCAATGTTGTTGGTATTTTATAGGAATTTCTAGCATTTGGGACATAAAAACGACGATATCATGTGTCCCCGGAGCAATGGGAGGAGTCACGCGTGATCCAGGGGGTCAAACGACCAAGATTGCCACTTTTCAGCCCCCACCCGATCGGTTGGACACAGCCAACCGATCGGGTGATGCACGCGTGCACGACCCGGACTGATGTTGGAGCGAAGTGCAAAGTCATCCGACCGGTTCGCCGACCGGTTCATCCCAACAGAGTTCTCGGGAAAATGGAGCTGAATTCCAACCGATCGGTTCATCTGTAGCCGATTCCTCTGAACAACGACCCGGTCACACCACCCGCTCTCCTCTGTGCCCGGTTGAAGCTCCCGAAGGCAACGGCCGAAGCAACAAGCTGCTCACCCGATCGGTTGACATTTCAACCGATCGGGTGGCCTTTTCGTCCCCTTTCACACACCGCTGCTCATTCATTGAAGATCTGCTATCATTCTAGAAGGATTTTGGGTGATCTCTTATTTTTCTAGCGTCGGCATCGTCGTTATCTTTCCAACGATAGGTCGCATGCCCAAATCCGATTTTTCTAGATTTTTCTGGAATTTTCTAAGCGCAGCTATGTGCTGAAATTGGCTACTGTCTGAAATTTTACTTCAACCGATCGGTTGGGAGTCCAACCGATCGGTTGAAGTCAATTTCAGCAATTTCGTAGTCTCTGTTTTTCCCACCCGATCGGGTGAACTTTCACCCGATCGGGTGGGCCGTTTTTGACAGTTTTGGACCCGAACCGGTTGGGTTTTGAGGGGACTTATAAAAGGGATGTTGGAGCACGACTTGGGGGATTCTTCCTCAGTTTTTCTAAGGCTTTTTGCCCCTTTCTCTTGTGAGTTTAGATTAGGTTAGATTAGGTTTTCTATTGTAATAAATCTTGTAATGGATTGAAGACTCAATTGCAAGCTAAGTATTTTCTTCTCTCATTTTCTATTGTATTGTGTTGTTTTCTTTGTTGCTTGATGGTGAATGTTTGTTTGTCATTATTATTGCTTTCTATCATGTTCTTCACCATCGAGTAGTGTTTGATGAACCCTAATACGGGTTAGGGTAGGATTGATGCTTGGAAATTTACATTTGGCTTGGTTGCCTGGCATGTGTTTGATGAAATGCGTCAATAGGGATTTCTAGCAATCTGAGTCCAATTCGTACGTCAACACACTAGTTGTGTTGGGGGTTGGGGTCCGGTGCTTGTCCAGTCAAGATCCGCTTCGATGTATTGCTAGAAATCACATTTGACCTATTTGGCCATTAGGGTTACGCGGGGGTGTTTCATTGTCATTGGCGGGAGAAAGACCGCTTCTGACCGTCGGGCCAAGGGGGAATAAACTTGGCGGTTGACGCCCTAGCCACAGCTCACGCCCCTAGTGTAGACATCGAGTCCTCACGCGTGGGAACGGCTTGGACGAAGTGTTGGGAGTTATCATTGTGGCCTTAATGCTCCCGGTTGCGGAAGGTGTTAATGGACATGGGAATGCCCACCGTCTGGAACCGGGTAGGCGTAGCGTGCTTGGCACCGACCGGAATATCGGGCCATGGACGCTAGGTACCACCTTTTGGGGGCAATGTCTCACCCTGGATCAAGTCAAATGTCAAGTGTCATGAATGCTCTAGCCCGTGTTAGCGGGGATTCATTTTGTGTCATTTTCATTTCTTTCTTTTATTTCTACGCTTCCACCCACATTATCCGTGTAGCTAGCACACAACCTAGGCGAGGCTAGTAGCCATTCAAGCCATCTACCTCCCGGAGTTCGATAAACCCGCACCCTACACTAACCGTGCACTTGCGGTAAAACGACACCGCGCCCAAACCGTAAACGGGGCGCCAGTCAGTTTACTTTCATTATATTCTTTACAACATGTGGTATGTTGTATCGGGACACAATCAGCAATGAATGCCTTTGATGTGATCCTGAGTTTGACGAGATTTGGTCTACTTTCATTATATTCTTTACAACTTATGGTATGTTGTATCAGGACACAATCAGTAATGAATGACTTTGATGTGATCCTGGTTTTGGGGGAATTTGGTTTACTTTCTGTATACACCCCCGCAAACTGATAGGCAGAGATGACGAATCGTTTGACCCGTAAAAGTTCAAAACGATCCGCTGGGAGACTCTTGGTAATTGTCTGCAGGGCTGTCTTCGGTGGAGATGTGTCGCACTTGAATATTGCCCGATGTAGATGAAAGTGAGATAGCCGATTTATTATCACACCAGATAAGCGGCTTATCTTGGAGAGGAACATGTAGATCAGACAGTAGAAGTTGCAGCCAGATAATCTCTTTAGCAGCAAGAGAAAGAGACCGATATTCGACTACTTCGAGCTATGTGTAAGGACCGTCTAAGCCTTGCAATACTAACAACAAACACTTTAGAGAGGGGGTGAATAGAGTAATGGCAATAATCGTGTAATTAAAAATTAAACTGGCAAATGCAGAATTATAAATGCAAGAGGAATATAAACAACACAATCAAGCAAACACTAACACACAGATTTTACCATGGTGTCCCAACTTGAGTACATCCAGCCACACTGAATATTCATTATAATCCAACACAAGGTAGTGAATACAATCTCATAAAGAGATACCTTACACAGAGGTTTTGAATTCTCACAAAGAGAATCTAACTCTTACAAAGGGTGTACCAAGCCCTCATAAAGAAATCAACTAAATCTCATAAAGAAAGTAAAGATAAAACTCTGACAAAGAGAAAAACTAACTTTCACAAAGGATGTTTGGGTTTCAAGAAACAAATGAAACAAATAGACTCTTACATATGCCTTGATGAGATGAACTTACTCAATATGAATGCAAGTCATGGAAGAGGATCTCCAAGTGTTGATGTACTTGGAGGATTTCCCTTGAGCTAGCTTCAATGCATGAAGATGATTAGAGCTCTAAGTGGGAAAAGAGAGATTAGGAGTGGCTTTAATGATCTCTTAATGATATTTAATAGTAACATGAGTTCTAAATGAACTAAGCCCATTCCTATTTATAAGAAGCCCCAAAACCCCATAAAACCCAAGCTACAAGCAAAGGAAAATTCTGCAACGGCTAGAATCTGGGATTTTACGGCATCGACATGCAACTGATGAAGGAATACCAGGCGACTGATCAACAACTAGATTTTCCCCAAAGACTATAATTTGAGCCAGGACAGACGGCTGTAGAAGACTATACATGTGCCTAAACAATGTGTAGGCAACTATAAAGACTTTGTCAGGCGACTGTCATAATGGATGGAATGGAGCAGGAAAAACACAACATTCGCACTTGTGCATTCAGACGACTGAAGAGCAATGTCAAGGCACCTAAATAATGACATGCAATTGTAAACTCTACATCAATCGACTGACCCACAAGATGGAGTGATGCCCAGAAATGATAGGATACACACTTTGACATACAGACACTGCAGAACAATGTTCAGGTGCCTAATGGTTTACAGGTGCCAGACAAATGAACTTCAGTTGCCTACACCAATAGATTAAGAAGGAGTCAAGAAATATTTACTTTAGTTGTGCATAACAATCGCCTGCAGAAGACTGGGCAGGCACCTGGAGAACACCCAGTCGCATGTCCTACCTTCAGCAGTCGGCTGTTGGAAGACCAGAGGCTCCAATTGGAGTTCATAGCATGGGAAACCTATTAGGTTGGATTCTATAAAGATCCTAAGGTTATCTAAGATGGTTAAATCTAATGCAAAAATGAGTATGACCATCTATCAAGGAATTACAAAATCTTAGACTCAAAAAGGGAAATACAAGTAATAGAAATTACATGGATTACATTTTGCACCTCCTAGGTTCTAAGACTTCAAGCTCTTGATGCCTTGATGCTCCCCATCATCTTCCAAGCTTTGGCACATCTTGATGAGCTTCCCTTCATCAAGATCCAAGTTTTGGCAATGCTCCTCTTGATGTTATCCTTGCACCAAGCTATTAGTCTCTAGAAAGCTATTCTCAATTTGATTAAACAAAGAAAAATAAGTTTACATACGGGTTGAAATTATGCAATTCTAATATGAAGAAATACCTTTTAATTATGCACAAATTTCATTCACTCATTGCTTAATATAAACTCCCACTTGATTGGGAATTCAAGTATCTAAAAAGGAAAAATTTTCTCATTTGTTAGAAATATGTACAAATGTGTCCTGCGTTTATGTACGGTTATCTTATATAATATGGTACATTCCTTCTGGTTTAGTAGATATTAATGCATCTTGCTTGTGATAAGAGTCCTGGTAGCTGCAAGGACCCCATTATAACGACAGAAGAAGTTATTCCTATTGGCGACGGCAGTAAAATTACGTCGAACATGTGATGTGCACACATCGAAATAAGATAATAATATGCCATCTACTTTAACAAACAAAGTAAGATCTTGAAAAAAATCATATAAAGCATAAATAACAACTAGCACAATCATATATGAAGCAATCACATATAGAGACATATGATTTATACTGGTTCGGCCCAATGTGATGCCTACGTCCAGTCTTCTGTTGTCATGATTTCTACTAGATCATATAAGTATCACAAGAGATTACACCGACTACCAAGATCTACTCCAACAACAAGAGAACCTTCTTGACAATGCAAATCTAGCAGTCTAGCAAATACAAAGTCTCATTCACACACAACAATGGATAGATCTTACGTCAAAACCCTATAACAAGGAATATCTCCTCTCCCAAACCTACGGTATTGCAACTTGCTTGTGATAAGAGTCCTGAAAGCTGCAAGGGCCCCGTGATAACGATAGATGAAGTTATTACTATTGGCGACCGCGGTGAAATTACGTCAAACACGTGATGTGCACGCAGTGGAAAAAGATAATAATATTAGAGCAACTTCAACAAACTGAGTTAGATTTTGAAGAAATCATAGAAAGCACAAAGATAAAACCACTACAATCACAGATCAAGCAATCTCACAGATATGCACATGATTTATACTGGTTCGGCCCAACGTGGTGCCTATGTCCAGTCTTTCGTTGTCACGGTTTGCACTAGATCAGAGAGGTGACACAAGAGATTACATCCAATACCAAGATCCCCTCCAACAAAAAGTGAACCTTCTTGACAATGCAATTTTATAACTCTAGAAAATATAAAGTCTTATGCACACTCAATAACGGATAGATCTTACCTCAAACCCCTAGAATAATGAATATGTCCCTCCCAAAGCTATGGTAATGCAACTTGCTTGTGATAAGAGTCCTGAAAGCTGTAAGGGCCCGATGATAACGATAGATGAAGTTATTCCTATTAGTGACAGTTGTGAAGTTATGCAAATACGTGATGTACACATAGCAGAAAAAGATAAATCACCACAATTACAGATCAAGCAATCACACAGAGATGCATATGATTTATACTGGTTCGGCCTAATATGGTTCCTTCGTCCAGGTCTTCCATTGTCATGGTTTCCATTAGATCAGAGATGTATCACAAGAGATTACACCGACAATTAAGATCTCCTCCAACAATAAGTGAACCTTTTTGATACTGCAAATCTAACACTCTAGCAAATATAAAGTCGCATGCACACTCAACAATGGATAGATCTTACCTCAAAACCCTAGAACAAGGAGTATATCATCTCCGAAAACTTGTGTTAGGATCCCAAAATACTAAGCAACACAGAGAATTGGTGAATTATGTAGTGGTAAGCAAAGAGTATAATTAAAAAGTTACTAATAATCAAACGAATAACGCAACAGAGTATGAATGACAGAAATAATCTCAACAACAAGAAGAGAGATGATGCCAATACAGACACAAACACAAGATGCATATAAAGATGCATATCCTATTTCGGATCCATAATCGTTTTAGGGATCCAAAGATGAGCAAGCTAAATATTATAGGGGGTAATTAGTTTTTTGAAAATACTTACACAAATAGAAATTAAACCCATTAAATTTAGCCTAAGTCTCTTAAGGATGTTAATCCTTAAGTACTTAATCGACTATCTAAATTCTACTTGCAAGAATGAGAGATAATAATAAGTAACAGAATTTATATATCACAAGTATGCAAGTAATGGAACGGAGAGACAATCACATTGCAAACACAATAGAAATTTATACTGGTTCACCCACACTAGGCTACTCCAATACTCAACCTACTTGTTGGGATTTTCCACTAAACAACTCTTTCCAAAGAGAGTAACTTGCCTCAAATGAGGGGTTTTACAACATACAATCACCAAGCCTCTTTTTATAGGGTTTCCAAGTACAACTCAATAACCTCTTTTTCAAAAAAGACCCCCAACAAGCTTTTTACAGCCTAATTACAAAAGTGTAAATAAAACACTTAGGCACTTACCACCACTCTCTAAGTAGATTTACAAACCTCTTTTGATGGATGGTGGTGCAACAATTTTCCTATAACCAATACTATTGGAGCTTAAGGTGAAGTGGCTAAGGAAAGAAAACTATCACTTGATCTATAAGCAAAAGAGCTTTGCTTAGAGAGATCAAGAGGATTTATGATTGATTTGTTTCTCAGAAATATGAAAATTAAAATAGTGAGAAAACCAAAATCAATTTAGCCAATAAAAGAATTTTCTTAAAAGCTTTGTGCTGAAAATTATTTTGGCTTAGGAAATCTTAGCGAAGTGCTTTGAAAGCTAATAAATCTTTTGAAAATAGGATCACTAAAGTTCTTCATAACTCCAGCCAACTCCTAATATTTATAAAGCATTTTTCTATTGGAGGTTATTCTCAAAAATACCATTCAAATGGTTGAAAAGATAAAATCCCGTAAAATCTGGAACTGTGCTTTTTTTGTCAAGTCAAAGAAGTCGACGGCCATTCTACCAATAGTCGACTCACCCAACAATTGTAGTCGACTCTTATGGGTCTAGAGAGCAAAGCCCTTCTTCGATTCAAAATGGTCAACTCTCATCAAGAGATAGCCGACTCTAATTCGGATACATGGGATTTAAGCTTTGAAAACTTCATGAACTATTTTTAAACTTTTCTAACTCATATACTGAGTTTTATAATATTTTTTGAGTGTGTGTAGCTCCAATCTTAAGGCCTACAAATAATCTAATAGCATGAATATTAAATACAATAAAAATACCCTATCTTGGCTTCTTGATGCATAACATATCTTCATCTTCAAGCTTTAGCTCCATCTTAGTTCTTTGGCATGGGGTTGAGCTTCCACTACTCTCTTAATCTTCCATGAAAGTTTTTGACTTGAATTTCCCTCTGTCTAAGCTTCTTGGTCTTCATTTGAGTCATCTCATTCATTATTGTTGACTTTTTGACTTTGAGCATCATTTCTTTGACTTTATAATTCCTAACACTTGATGATTGAGATTAGTAATAATCATTTGTTAATCATCATCAAAACAGTATTAGGGGTACTCAATAATTAACAATCTTCTCCTTTTTGATGATGACAACAAATGATATAAAATCCAAAATAATATGAAATTTAAAAATGAATTACTTACTCTCCCTTCAATGATGCATCGTGCTGTTGGAATTTCATAATTCTATATTTCTATTCCCATATGGTTTTGATATGACAAACACATTCAGTGATACTAACTCTATCTATGCAGATACAAATACATGCTGAGTTCCATACATTCAGATATCTTCATGCATATTCAAATGGATATATCATAGTTCATGAAGCTGGAAAGGCAAAGGCACCTACATCCACGACTTGGATATATAATCACTTGATAAGGATCCCCTGCAAAGAAGCTTCTCAGATTCCGATGCAGATGCAGTCTTATCTACGGCTTTATGTAATCAATGTAAAATTTACTTTATTAGAGTTACAAAGCCTTGTGATAATATGTCTTCGAAACCTAGGTTCTATTACTCAGAGATCTACACTTCCCAATTTCGAAAATTCGTGATTCAGAAAATTGGCAACCAATTCCCAAATTTTGGTCGACCAATTTTAAACCTTCGAATTTGACAACGGGATTTTTTGAGCAACCTCACCTAACCATGTAGATTCTGGATCTGTCTTCCAACGGTCAAAATTCCCTCTCTAAATTTTGGTCGACCAAATTTTTTGGTTTTGGTCGACCAATCACAAAACTAGCCGTTTGACGCCCAAATTTTCAGGGACGGTTTATGACTGTTTCCCAACGTCATTTACACTCTCCAACCGTCCCTAAACACTATATATAGAGGGGTAGACCCTCTCTTTCACTTCACACACTTTCCTCTTCTTTAATTCTATCTTTGTTGAAATCAAGCCTCTGAATTTCTTAAGCTTTTGGCCATTAGTTGTTCTTTTCTTATTTCTAAGAAGAAATCATCATATTTCTCTCTTCGTTTAAGAATGGAAGAACTTGGATTTCAACACTTTTGGGAAAGTTATTCTTTTCTTATTTGTAAGAAGAAATCATTAGATTTCTCTCTTCGTTTAAGAACGGAAGAACTTCAATTGTGTTTCACCATTATATATCTTGAGACATTGAAGTTCCTCTTTTAAACACCGTCCTTTTGAATTCATATTTCATATTCATTACAAGGCTATAAGGTGTTTATTTTCTTTTATTTCATTACAGAATTATTTGGATCTCTTGGGAAGAGATTGTACAAAGTTTGGAACACTGGAGGTGTTGCCATCTTTGTAAGTTGGTGCTTGCGGGGCAAGTGATTATAATGGATTGAAAATCTCTACTGGGAGTAGAGGACTGGACTAGGATCAAGAGGATCCGAACCAGAATACATCTTTATGTTTGCGATTGGTTTAACTTTATACTTGTCATTTCATTTCTGTGCCATCTTTGCAAATATCAGTAACGTTTTATTTGCAACAGTTTTTTATTATATACAATATTCACCCCCCTCTAGTGTATTGATCCATACAGGCTAAAATTACATGTGCTTAACCATAATTTTTATAAACTCCCCCGCATCCTTGCATATTAAGACAAGTATTTAAAGCACAATTTCATTTTATATCTCAAAGTGTGACACATAGAGTTCAAGTCATAAATGAAAGTCAATTAAGATTCATTAGGTTTAAAAGTTCAAAATATCATAAGATCCAACAAAAATTGCATTGGTCTCATCAATGCATAAAGCTAAACATGAAGCGTGAGACATATGACAACATGGATATTTTATATGCATTACCTATTTCTCCCCTTTGTCTCATCAAAAAGAAAGAGGAGATAAATACAATATAAAGTGACGAAATATCCAACAATCCACATGCCAAATAAAATTTTAATGAAAATATCAATTTTAAAGGAAAGAAGTGGTAGTTGACTAAATCAAAATGTTAGTTGGATATTATAAAAGTATCATGAAATCTATTTATTTTTCTTAATCGTATCAAAAACTTCTATTTTTCCCTTTGATATCGACAAGAGAATTAATATAATCGACATGAGTTGTGTCTATAAAAAAGATATCAATAAGATATTCTCAAAGATTATAAGCATGGGATATCCTTAAAAGGAATATAGGATTGAAACTCATAATATCCAATCATGTGACACTAATTCATATTCTAGCATATGTCACAAGTGTATAAACATTTTAATGACATAACTGAATTATTCAGCCAAACATATGCATGTGAGACAATGAAGTGACATTAAATTTCCTAAATCCAATATTGTCAACGTATAACGTAAGTTCATAAGAATGTCAATGTCACAAATCCATATGCATGTTAGTTCAACATGTTTCCAACATGGCATAAATTTATTATTTAACAATAATTTTCAACATGCCATGATTCCAACATTTTTCATAAATGAGCCAACATAGGCTCAAATATATCGGATAAGAAAAAGTTCATATTCAGACTTATAGAAATATTAAAGGATAGCTATTTTTAGTCAATCATGGCCAATGAAAAATGAAATTTTCAACATTGATCAGAATATATTCCCCATATACAATTTTTCAAGTGTACTTCTCTTTAGGCATATTGTAGCAAACTAATGTCATAGCATAATGCATAACATAATGCTCAAAATAATTTGATACACAAAATATAATCAAAAGTGTGTATCAAAATACACAATGTAGCAACAAAATATTACAATCATCATTGTTCATACATGAATACTTAAACATAGTAAAGAAACAAAACATCCAAGCATCCAACCAAGCATCCTAAACATAATCAACCTATTATGAAGGTGGAGCAAGATCTCTAAGTTGAGCCATCATAGAAGAAATCTATTCTTGAATGTCTCCAATCCTATTATCCGAAAAAGTTACTTGATTCTAGATGTTAGTAAGCTTATAAATGAGCTCGAGCTTCAAATCCTCAATTTTGGAATGCAAAAGATTTTGGAATTCAACAAAATATGGTGGGACATTGGATTGAGTTGGACGAGTGGTTAAAGTATCTTCTCTTTGGAATCTTCTTCTTCTTCTTCTTCTTCCTCCACCTATTCTTTACCACCTTCTCTAGCTACTGAATGGCTAGGAGTCAAGGATGGGTCTTGGTGAAGTTTCATCCTTTTAAGGGCATGCTTATCAAATGGATTGACGGGATGACTGAAGTTGGTCTCTAAGCCAAAATCGATGTTACGGCACTTAAAAATGAGAGTGAGATAATGACCACGATGAAGTGATTTAGAAGTCATGTGGGTCAGATTGTCATAAATCATCTATGCCCAATTTAATTAAATTCTAACTACTAGAGTGTAAACACATTTTGCTTGGCTATCTGAAAGCACTGAATAGCTACCATATTTTTGGCAAATGTTGTATGACAGATTAAAACAATAATTCTTGTCCATGGCTGTAATGCACTAGTTCCTATGTGAGATACATAATGCTTCCCGGTAAGAAAACTTTTTCAATGATAGACAGATCATTCATGAAATTTTTTTCTTAGGGTTGCTCTCTCACTTGGAATGCCTAGAATTTCCCCAATAATATGTGCAGTCAATCTAATGAGGGTGTGGAGTACATTGGTCATGATTTTAGGTGCTTTGGGACTAACGGTCATAATAGTGTTAAAAGATATACTATTTTAGTGTAGCACTTGTAAGAGCTATCAAAAGAGAATAATGTTTCAAGCCCTTAGTAAGCTAGAATCTCTCTAATGCCATATCCTTACAGATCATTGAATTTCACAAATATTTATACAAGGATGCCCTTACTTGCAATTTTCTGAAAATTGTAAAGTAAATGTGGTCCACTCAAAAGTGGAAGAATGATTTCCTAATTTGTAAGGGGTTGAGTAGATGAAGTGGGTTGAGAAGTGGATCTTCTCTTCTTAGGGATAGGTCTCCAACTCATCATGAAGTGTGTTTGATGCAACTACTAAAATATGATGCAAATGACTTTTAAAAAAGATAAGATGAGAGTATATACCCAAATAAATTAGAAATCTTCACCAAATCCTTCCTGATCCACTGAAACCTGAGGGTCAAGCTGTGGAATCTTTAATAATGGAAAGAAATTTTGGGTGCTAGGGTTTGAGAGAAAGATGAAATGTTTAAGGTTAGTTCCAGGGTTTTAATTTAAAAATATTTAATCTAACTAATAGATGTAAGAATGTATGGCTTTAAATTAAATAATTCACATGTGTTTGAGTCAGATAAACCAATATAAGTCGGGTCAAGATCCATTTGAGTCGAAACAAACCTACAAACTTGCAAAAAGTAGAAAAGAATAAAAGAAATATTGACAGTGGTAGTCGGCACCTGAAACAGCTGCGACCGACTACTGATTTAGCTGCGGTCGACCACCGAACGGGACAAAGCACTGGTCCTTAAAGTCTTCGGCTCTAGTTCATATGATAGTTGACTATAGTAAGTTCAGTAGTCGATTATTGCAGAGAAAGTTATAACATGAGCTTAATTTTGGACTTCTATTTCCCAAACTAAAATAGGGCTTTCTAACCTAGCATGCACACAATCAAACAAGCATACTCATGTAATTTAATGATCCCAAATTATGTAAGATACCAAGGGTTTTATTGGGGTATCCCACTTATCTTGTGAACCTAATCTAATTACCTCGAAAACCAAATCCACTTGGGTTTGGATTTCCCATCTTATACAAGCTTGTAATTAGGTGAATTATATACATCTTGCATAAAATTAGTTACATAGTCATTAAGTGCATTTTGATTGAACAATTTAGGAATCTATATTTTAATAGTTATTCCTTTATCAGGGTTAGATGTTGATGGAGTTGTCTTTCTAACAAAATTTTGATTCTAATGGCTTTTTGGGGTCCTAATATTACTAGTGTTAGCATTAAGATTATATCCTAGTCCCATTTTGTTGTTTTTACCTAGATGAGATCCTATTAATGTATTTAGTTGTTCTTTACCTTTATACTTTTTGCCCATTAATGTATAATTCATTATACTTATTTACTGACTATTCTATCTCAATTCCAAACTTTTCTATCCTATTATTCAATATTTTAGAATTGTTGAGAATGTTTTTATTTTCAAGTTTTAGTTGTTGGTTCCAACTTAAGCTTTTTGTTTTCTTCATCTAATTCTTGATTAAGAAGAGTCCATTCTTCGGGGGTCTCTGTTAGTTTGCTTGGTTTCAATTACAGCCTATGATTTTCTTCATCTAAATCTTTTACATTACATTTTTTGATGCTTTTATAGTTCTCGGTATTTCCTAATCAATTTCTCATGAGCACTACCTAAGTCATCATAAGCATCATTTATATCAAACTCAAAACTATCACTATCATATCATTATCACTATCATCATTGCTATCACCATTATTGTTACAACTACCGACATCACTAAGATGGGTAGAAGTACTTACCATTGATGTATATGCCAGGAAGCACATAAGTGTTCTCAACTCCTTTTCTTCTTCCAAGGACGATGATGAGGATGATAACTCTTCTGAACTTTCATCTCCATCACTATGGTCACATGCTGCAAATACACTATTCTTTGGCTTCTTTATCTTTTCCTCCTTGTGACTCCTTCTTTTTCTTCCCTCCTTGTATTTGTCGTTCTCCTTGGTCATTCTTCTCATATCCTTACTTTCAATTCTCCCATTGTCCATGCTCCTCTTCAAGGGACAATTTCTCTTAAGGTATCTTGTCATATTGCAACAAAAACATATAATCTCATTGCTAAACATGAACGTCGTTTAGAAACCTTACCTCTTAGGAACTTCTTGTAGCGCTTTGAAAGAAGTGTCATTTCTTTCTCCTTGCGTTACAAGAATACAGATTCCGTATCACTAGCATGGGCCTTGAAAGCTAGACTTTTCTTTTTGGTTTGTGCTTCCTCCTCTTCATTGAGCTTTATCTCATATGCCATAAGATTACCCATGAGCTCATCCAAAGTGACTCTGTTCATGTCATTAGCTTCATGTATGGCCGTTGTCATTGGTTTCCACTCCGGCCTCATTGATCTAATCACTTTCATAACTTGTTCATACATTCAAATTTGCTTGCCTAATCCAGCTAGATCATTAATAATTTTAGAAAAACTATTATTCATTTGAGCAGTTGATTCATTTTCAAGCATTTTAAATGATTCAAATTTAGAGTTGAGAATATTGAACGAGATTTCTTTACCTTGTCAGTCCCTTCGTGCGTTACCTCCCATGTATGCTAAATTTGGTGCCTTATGATACACGTATGAATTTAGTACCTAGAAATGCACAAAATAAAGCATTCATAGCTTTGGCATTGAGATTGCCTTTCTCTTTAACTTTCCTCTCCCACAGTTTCATGGTTGTAGTAGGCTGATTGTTTACATTCTTTGTTATGGACCAAATGTCCAAGTCAAAGGACTGAAGGTGGTACATCTTCTGTATCATTCAGTTATGGTAGTTGGTGCAATCAAAAAATGGGGGTCAAGTAGTAGCGGACTCTTCTCCATGATGAGAGTTTGATGCCATATTTCATCCTACGCTCAGATACCACATGTTGGGGATCCTTAGATGAACACGTTAAACAGTAGAGGGGGTGATTGGTGTTTTGAAAATAATTACACAAATAGAAATTAAACCCTCTAAATTTATTTAGCCTAAGTCTCTTAAGGATGTTCCTCCGTAGGTACTTAATCAACTATCTAAATAATACTTGCAAGAATGAGAAATAATACTATGCAGCGAAATTTAAATATCACAAGTATGGAAGTAATGTAATGGAGAGAAAATCACAACGCAAACATAATAGAACTTTATCCTGGTTCACATACACTAGGCTACTCAAGTCCCCAACCTCCTTGTTGGGATTTTTCCCTAAACAACTCTCTCCAAAGAGAGTAACTTGACTCAAATGAGGGCTTCTACAACATACAATCATTTAGCCTCTCTTACTAGGGTATCCAAGTACAACTTAATAACATCTTCTTCAAAGAGGACCTCCAAGATGCTCTTAGAACCTAATTACAGCAAGTGTAAATTAAACACTTTGGCACTTACCACCGCTCTCTTAGTGGATTTACAAATCTTTTTTAATGGATGGTGGTGCAACAATTTTCCTATAGCCAATAGTCTTAGAGCTTAATGTGAAGTGGCTAATGAAAGTAAACTATACATTGTTAGTGCACGGGTACGGATCCGAGTGAAACATCCGCTTACCCGACCCGAATGATGCCAGCAACCCGATATCTGTCGCTCAGGGTAGGGCATTGCCAAGTCAAGCGAACGGCCCACTCGACTATTTGGATCTCGCTGATATTCAGGGGGAGGTTAATGGGGCCGAGTAAATGGACAGCCATTATCTCAAATATTGGAGAAGATCGTGCCCGAAGCAATGAGGAACGGTTACATACAATCAAATGGGAACAACCTATAAATAGACAAAAGGGCAAAGGTAAAGGGGTTACCAATTCTAGGTACGAGATCTAAGGCATATAACTCTACTTTCTTCTCAATTAATATTGCTTACATTAGAGAGCTAGTGACAACAGATCTAAGGCAAACCTCTGTGGGTCAATCTCAGCTGCTCCAAGTTCCCTGTCATCCTTAAGTTCACATACTAACTTAAAGATCGGAGGGGATTTGGGTTGGAACCCAGATCCGACCTGTAACGACTGGTTTTCATGTATCTGGATTAATTATATTATATATATGTTTTGGTGGATTTTCTCCTCATGTGTGGTTTCGTCTCCATAGCTTTCATTTTCGATCGTTTCGTCGTGTTTTCTTGTTTCTTCCTTAGGATCGTCGATTTTGGGAGCAAGTCATTCGTGACGGGCTTCGTATCGGTCATATCTTATTGTTAGATCAAGCCTAGGAGTCTTAGGAATCGATCCCAGAGCTTCGTGGTCTATTTCAGAACTTTCTGTGCACGTTAGCCAGTACAAGAAGGGGAACCGACCGACTAGATGATGATTTAGTCGGTCGGCAAACCTTCATGGACCGACTAGTTGGCTTTGTTAATTTCTCAGGAGTTACTGTTTATCGTTAGTCAGTCTAAGAACATTCGTCGACCGACTAGGTTATAAACTAGTCGGTCAGTAATCGTTCTTCAACCGACTAACTCTATGATCATTTTGATACCAAGTACTATTCATTCTTAGTCGGTCTAAGAACGTTCATCGACCGACTAGATTCGAAACTAGTCGGTCAGTAGTTGTTCTTTGACCGACTAAATCTAAATCCTATTTTTGTACAGGAGTTACTGTTTGGACTTAGTTGGTCTACGTTGGTCAACCGACCGACTAGTTCCCAAACTAGTCGGTCAGTGGTTGCTCTTTGACCGACTAATCAGTGTCGAAACCCTAATTTCTGGGCAGCCGCCAGGTTATTTTCTATAAATAACCCACTTCGTTTCTTTTCTTTCTTTCTCTTCTCCTGGCCTCTTTCCTTCCCCCTTGACCTCTGATCTTCCCCAACCTTCCTCTAGCCCTCCTCCTTCATCAAGAGCCTCTCCCCCTCTCCATTTTGGTCTACCACCATGCCCTAGGCCATCTCCAACCCCCAAAAAACCCCCAAAACCCCATTTCTCCAGATTTTCCCCATCCATTCCAGATCTGAACCCTAGGTTCCCCGGATCATTTCTTCCGTTGCCGTGCTTGCTCGGCATCGTTCTTCCGCTTCTGATACGGTAATAACTCGATCTCTTAATATCCTTATAGCCCATTTGTGTTTTTGTGAAACCCTAATAGAACTAGGTTGGATGTTGTTCTAATATTGTTTTTCCATGGCAGCGATCTCATCTCCGTAGTTAGCATTTGTGTGACGGCCTCGTTGATCGTCATCCTCGGTGCTAGGCAAGTGAAACTTGCATCTCTTGATTTGGGCCATGTCTTAGGCCATTACCTTGCTTTAGCGTAAAAGAGACTAGACAGTGAAAGGATAGCCGTCTAGACGCCATTGACCTAGCTTGACAACGAAGCTTGGTCCGTCACCTTCATCATGCTTGTATGTCACGTTTAATTTCACTTAACGATACGCGTATTAACTGTTCATGTCATCCATGCATCTTTAACTGCCATGTTTAATTTAAATTAACGGTACGTGAATATCTGCTCATGCCATTGCATTTTAACTGCCATGTTTAATTTAAATTAACGGTACGCGAATATCTATTCATGCCATTGCATTTTAACTGCCATGTTTAATTTAAATTAACGGTACGCGAATATCTGTTCATGCCATTGCATTTTGCCTGTCATGTTTAATTTAATTAACAGTACGCGAATAACTGCTCATGTCATTGCATGCTTGAACACTCATCGTGATTGCGTAGCATCGCTACATACTAGTGCTACTTGTTCCGGCTAGGCACCCGTTTTGCGGGCACAACCCTAGGCCAATTACAAATCTGGCTCGTGGTCCAGAAAACAAGCTCAATACAGCCTATGGGCAATAGGGCACTCGCCTGTGTGTGAGTGATCCCTTGTACTTGAATACAGCCTGCGGGCAATAGGGCGCTCACATGTGTGTGGGTGATCCCGTGTACTTGTTACTTGACAATACATGTCACACCTACCACTTGTTACTTGCTACTTGTACTTCACTTGTTACTTCCATACGATACTTGCCATGCCATGCATCATACTTTAATTGCTAGGTTGTTAGTTTACCTTTCTTTCAGTTTCCTTGCACAAGTCTTTCGACTTGCTGACATGTGCCCCTTTTCTCTTTTGGGTGACACATGTTAGATCCCGAGCCTAAGTTTGTCGCCGAGGACGTGGTGTTTGCTGACGCTGAGTCAGAACCCGCGTTGATCGAGGACTTCGTGGACATTGGAGACCAGTCCTAGTGTCTTCATTGAGCCTTCCCCTTTTTATTTTAGACTGCTGTAGTTGTCGGTGCGCAACACCTATACTTTGTTATGTTGTCCCTTTTGTTGGCCTTGTTCTGGGCCTTTAGACTCTTTCTTTTAGCCTGGTGGCTTTTCTGGATGTTGAACTTACTTTTAATGTTGGACAAATTCTGAGATTTGAGATTTTATTTCTGTCTCTCCTTGTGTTATTATTGTTGTTCCGTTTGTGGTTACATGGACCTGCTTATGTTTTATTGACGCTTATCAGGTTTGGGGCTTCACAGCTCCACTCTCGTGCGGACCTTTTCACATCTCGCCTCCATTTTAGGGAAGCGGGGCGTGACACGACCCCCCGAACGAGTCTCTGTGGCGCTGATCGACGAATCACCATCCACCGTGAAGGTCGTTAGTGGGCTTCCTAACCTCGAACTATCGACACATCAGCTACCTGAGGGTTGATCGAGCATCGCAACATCTTCTACATCCATCACTCAACCCAGATTCTGCCAACCTCGGGTCCCACCTCTCCTGCTGACGAGGCTCCAACTCAGCACCAAGAGCTTTCATTAGCTTGACAATTGTCTCGGTCAATTTTGGCCTTAATAGTTTGGTGCCTTCTGTGGGAAACCACGAGTCGACATCCCGATTAACGAACTACTCGCCCATGTCGACTCACCCATCAACATCCTTCGGGGATACCTTGACACCCCCAGCGTAGGCCTCTTCAACATAATAATGGGAGGTCCCCCGCACCCGGAGTTGTCAAACTCTCTCCAAAGCTCCTACGCCAGAAGATTGATGATAGTATCTGTCGGGTGAAAGCGTCCCAGAGATTCAACACCTCCTATCTCCTTCTCAGACGAAGATCTCGAGGGTGTGGAACTGTCGCATGATAATGACGTCGTCATCACGTCCACCATCAAAGAGATTGCCATGAAAATTTTACTTGTAGACACCGGAAGCTTGTACGATATACTCTTTTTCTTTACGTTGGTGATGATGAGGTTGTTCTCCATGGAGTTGATGACCTGTTCGGGGCCTTTAGTGGGATTCATCTGACTCTCTGCCCCAATAGCAGATATCAACACCCTGTCGGTGACCCTTGGCACGTATCCTCGACAAATAACTCGCCTAACCAGTTTCATGGTGGTGAAGATCCACTCAGCATACAAAGGGATCATCGGGAGACTACTACTGAACGCTATAGAAGCGGTGGTCTTAACTTTCCATCAGATGATTAAATTCAGACCCCAAAGGGAGTCGGGATGGCAAGATGGAATCAGAAGCAGGCGCGGTCGTGTTATACATTGTCCATAGCTTTGAGGAGGATTGGGCAGGTAGACCCAATCGATCCCAGGGGTGAAGATCGATGGCCTGCTGCAGTCAAAGAGACAGAGAACATATAGTTCTCAGAAGAGGAAGGGAAAACTGTCTCTATGGGATCAATGCTCCCTCTTTACCTAAGGGAACAATTGATCACTTTTTTGAAGGAGCACGTAAACATTTTCTCCTGGTCCCCAAAGGATATACCCAGCATCGACCCCGAGGTGGCATGCTACAAACTAGAAGTCGACCCAACTTCTAGACCCATGAAGCAAAAGAAGAGAAATATGTGAGGAGAAAAGATGAAGGCTGCAATCGAGGAAGTGGATCGACTTCTAGAAGCAGGCTTCATTCAAGAAGTCAGATATCCTGACTGGCTCTCTAACGTCGTGATGGTGAAGAAGGCAAATGGCAAATGGTGGATGTGTGTCAGCTTCACCAATCTCAACAAAGCATGCTCGAAGGATAGTTACCCCTACCACGAATCGACCATCTGGTGTACAATGCTTCGGGCTACAAACTCCTCAGCTTCATGGCCGTATTCTTAGGATATAACAAGATCCAGATGGCACCAGAGGACGAAGAGAAGAATCTTTCATCATTGATCGAGGTATTTTCTGTTACACCAAAATTCCATTTGGTTTGAAAATGCATGGACCACGTACCAACGCATGAAGAACGGAGTCTTTGAGGCTCAAATCGGACGGAACCTGGAAGTATACATCGATGATATGTTGGTCAAGTCGAAGAAGCCAACGAATCACATCGCAGATCTCCGGGAGATATTTGCCCAGATCCGACGATACAACCTTCGGCTAAACCCTACCAAATGTACCTTTAGGGTTCGATCTGGGAAGTTCCTTAGTTTCATGTTGACGAATCGAGGGATCGAGACCAACCCCGATAAGATCGCTACGATCATCATGATGAAGGAGCTCTCGACCCTCAGAGAGCTCCAGAGGCTGAACGGAAGGATAGCTGCTTTGGACCGATTCTTGTCTAAGTCAGCTGAAAGGTCGTTGCCTTTCTTAAAGGTGTTGAGAAAGGCGATAACCTCTGCGTTAAGCGACAAGAGAGTTATCGAGTGGGATGCAGACTATAGGAAAGCCTTCTCTGAGTTAAAGGAGTACCTTCACAGTCCACCACTCCTGACCAAGCCAGATAAAGATGACCAACTCATCATCAATCTGACTGCCACCATGGAGGCCGTAAGTTCGACACTCATCAAAGAAGACTCAGGAGTACAATTGCCGATCTACTATATTAGTCAGGTTCTCTGAGGTGTGGAGATCAACTATTCAAGGATAAAGAAGACGGCTTTCATGCTGATCTAATCTGCAATGAGGTTGCAAATGTACATCCATGTGCACACCATACTGGTCCTCACCGTCACTCCCTTTGAGCAGACCCTAAAGAGGCTCGATCGTTCATGGAGAATGATGAAATTGGAGGTCGAGCTAAGTGAATTCGACATCCAATTCAAGTCAAGGACGGCCATCAAAGGGCTGGCTCTCGCCGAATTCATTGTCAAACTCACTTACGACGACGACCCACAAGAAGGGGTATGTGTTACTACGTACTACCCGAGGCTACCCCCTCACCATCGACAGGTATCAATCCATCGAATGATGCAATTGAGGACGAGGGAAACTGGATCGTACAAGTTGACGGTTCGGCCACTCAAGCTGGAAGCATGGCCAGAATAATTATCCAAACGTCAGCATGCAATATATTCGAATACGCCTTCCGCTTCGATTTCTAACCACAAACAATGGTGCCGAATACGAAGCGGCCATCAACGGACTCCGATTGGCTTGAGCTCTGGGGTCTAACTACTCAACGACTCTAACCTCGTCGTCCACCAACTGAACGAGAGCTTCAAGGCCCACGAATACTCAATGCAGAGCTACTTGTAAGTCGCTAGAGCTCGCCAAGTTCAGACGAGTAGAATTCCACCATGTACCAAGGTCGAAGAATCATCGAGCCGACGCCTTGTCGAAGCTCGCATCATCATCCCCTACGGGGCTCGGTCGGACAGTGTATGTACAACATCTACTACACCCCAGCGGGTTAGAGCAGGAGCTGCTAAGCCTCAACCAAGGAATCACTTGGATGAATCCCATAATCCGTTACCTGAACACATTAGAGAAGCCGACCGACCCAGTAGGGGCACGAAATCTAGAACGGAAGTCCTACCAATTCGTCCTGCTAGATGGTTCATTGTACAAGAGGCGATGGACCAGGTATGAAGTTTTCTCCTACATCAAATGTTTACCCCGCAGGAAGCGCACTATGCGATCCAAGCGATCCATGAGGGCGATTGCGGAAATCATTACGGGGGAAAGCCATAGCTTTGAAAGCCGATAGACAAGACTATTTTTGGCCAATGATATTTAAGGACGCCGTCGAATACGTTCGAAAGTGCCCAACTTTCCAAAAATTCTCAAAGATCAGCTCGGTCCCGCCAACTGATCTGATCCCCATCATAGTCCAATTTCTTTTGCCAAGTGTAGATTGGAACTCCTTGGTACATTCAAACAAGCGAGTGGGCAACAGACGTTCTGCATAGTGGCAATCGACTACTTCACAAAGTGGATCGAAGCAGAGCCCATGTCCCAAATCAACTGGAAGGAAGCTCGGAGCTTCGTCTGGAAGTTGATCGTCTGTCATTTTGGCATCCCACAATCCATTGTGACAGACAATGGGACACAATTTGACAGCGTCGGCTTCAGAGACTTCTGCACCAAGCTGAAGATCAAGCTGCACTTTGCCTCTGTCGTCCATCCTCACTCGAATGGATTGGCAGAGGTAGCCAACAAAAGCATCCTCGGACCCCTTCGAAAGAGAATAACCGGGCTCAAGGGACCTGGTCAGAAGAATTCCCCGACATACTATGGTCGTACAGAACGACCCACAAAACCTCGATGGAAAATGCCATTCATACTGGCTTATGGGTGTGAGGCTGTCGTCTCAGTGGAAGTTAATGAGCGAATCCTTCGTCTCCAATACTATGACGAAGAAAGAAACTTGGAAGGACTTGAACTCAACCTACAACTAGTAGACCAGATTTGCGAATGAGCTCTGGCGACCCTCATTGAGCAAAAAGGATGCATGGCCCGCTATTTCAACTCAAGGGTTAGTGAGCGCAGCTTTCGTGTAAGCGACTTGGTGTTGCATAAGGCTGTTTTCACTCCCGAGATTCTCAAGCAAGGGAAGCTTGCTACAAAGTAGAAATGACTTTACACAGTGATAGATGTACTCGGTCCTACCACCTACTAACTCACTGCATTGGATGATAGATAACTTCATCACCCTTGGAATGCAGAGCATGTGAAAAAATACTATCAATGATTATACCAACGAGGACAAATGCACCAATCAATCGAAGGTTATCTTTGTCTTTTATCTTATGCCTATTCATGATAAATACACAGCCGAACATTTTTTGATATATGTCCAACAACTTTCTAAGACTAGTCATCGGCCGTAAGTCAAAGGGGCCTCACCCTTTGCCACCGAACAACCCTTGTCGTCAGCCGTAAGACGGAGGGATCTCCCCTCGCCACTGAACGATCTTGATCTTCCAGTTTTGCACTCAAAAGTGGCATAACTGTGCTGAAATTCTAGTTTTGCAGCCATGACTTCCAGAAAATGTAACAAATCACCCCGAACTCAGAAAGTTAAAAATAAATATATGTTGGAATCAACACAATGCAATCTACGACTGAAAAATAGTCTGGGGAAAAAATATAAGAGATTAAGAGAAGAAATTTTGCCTTTGTAAAGCTATGCTCCATTGCTCTTGAGGTTGACACTGCCGTGTCGTCAATCGGCATGGCTGTGTCGCCAATCGGTATGGATGTGCCGCCTTCAGGCCCTAGAAGCACCAAGCCTTGTTAGCTCGCACGGCCATGTTGCACGACTGTGCTATTAGTCAGGCCAAAAGGATCCTATGTTTCTTTTTGGACACGGCCATGTGGCATGGCCATGTTGCTGACGCAACCGTGCGTCACGGACGTGTTTCTGAAGCTGCAACTCCTCTCCTTGGGCTGATATGATAGCACTGCCGTCCATTAGCACACACGTCCATGTTGGCTATACTTTGGCCCTTCTATAGTTCATATTGCCTTTGATCTTCACCGTTCTCTTCCTTTGCTTCTCACATCCTCCCTTTTCATCTTTTTACGTGCTTTTCTACCTGAAACACACAAAACATTCCCAAAGTATGAAATGAACGAAAATGTGTGGGAGATGCAAATTAAGACATAGAAAACTGTGGGAAAAAGGTGTTGAGGGATGGTGCCCTCAGATCATTTGTATACGATACAATAAATAAACGGGATATTATATGCTTAGGAATGTTGTGGATATTCTAAGAAGAGCATAGGAAGAAACCGCACCTGAATCGGAGATCAAATGAGCAAGTTATGCTCAAAAGAGTCTTTTTGTAATTAGTGGAATTACAGGGTTCTTTTCGTAAAAGAACAGAGAAAAAAAAACCCCCCTTACCCCTTTTCTGGCGCTGACGCGGGGCCCGCTGACGTCAGCGTGCGTCAGCGCGCTGACCCGCGTCAGCGCGCTGACCCGCGTCAGCGCGCGCTGACCCGCGCGCTGAGTGCGTGCGGGGCCGGCACTGCGTCAGCGACGCGGGTGCGGGCCCCGCCCGCACTCGCGCATGCTGCCCGCAATTAGTGCGGGCGGCGGGGCATAATGGGAGCGCGCCACGTGGCGCGCTCCGGGCGCGCCACGTGGCGCCTGGGGATTTTTCTCTCGGGAGAACGCGATTGATTGTGTTATTCGAATTGTTTTGAACATCGGATTTTAAAACTCAAGTTTGAAGGGTGAAACGAAGTCCAAATGAGGTGATGTTTCTTCCTATGTCTTCGTCTCATCGAGCACTCCGATTTACATATATGATGTGTACGTTTTTCTTGAGAAACGAATTATCTATGGCTCTTTATAGTTTTGAACTATAAGATTCCATTCCCAATTTTAGTCCCACATCGACTGTTTCAATTGAGGAGCTCCTCACTCCCCCTATAAATAGTAGGGTGGTCTCCTCATTGAAACTTGCACGAGCCGATGAACAAGGCAGTTCAAATTAAGAACAAGCATTGATCTGGAAGCTAAATTAAAAGTTCTCGTTCTCATTCTTTGTTCCGGTCGAGCCCTGGCAAGGCATCGGAGGAACTCAGATCGGATCTGAAGTCTAGGCATTGGATCCATTCAAGTGAAACTTTCTGGAGCAAGTGGTTGGCTCGGCGACCAGAAGTTGCTGGGATCGGCGCAAGCAGTTGCTGGGATCGGAGCGGCTTATGCGGGAAGGGCAATTGATTGCCTTCGGTAACACTTTTGCTGCAAGGCAAGAGTTACGGGTATGTTGAGTTTTCTCAACCTTAGTTTTAATTTATGTGCATTATTTTAAGTGCAGTAGCTAATGTAGTTAATTAGATAGTAGTATCCATAGGGGTTGGTCTGGACCCAACCCCGGGATAGTAGCGTTTTCTTGGCTCGGGTTTTATGAAGATAGGGCTAGTTTATATAAAGTGTTTATATAAAGTTTTTTCTCTTTATTTTTCCGCTTCCGCTGTGTTAAATTTTGTGCAAGGTTGTCCGGCCTTCGCTCTCATGTAGGACGAAGGACGGACAATGCACTAGTCGAAAGAGAGCCCCGGATATGATAAATCCCATCATTGGTATCAGAGCCAGGCTACATAGACTATCTAAATACTGCTTTTATGAAATGCATGTTATTAAAACTTGTAGTTAGTCTTGAACTAACTATGTGTTGGTTTTCAAATTTTTCGAAATTTGTTTTGAAAACCAAGATTAGATCTTTTTAATTATGTGATAATTAATGTCTTTATGTTTCTTTTTGCTTTTATTTGATAATTGCTAAAAGAAAGACTTGTAGGGTTAGCCATTAAAATTCATTTAAATCTTTAATCTGATTAAATTTAAATGACTAGCTTTGGCTATGTTTTAAAATGTTGTTCACAATATTTTAAATAACACATCCTAATGAATGATTAGGATTGTCCCTTGTTTGTTGAAACAATTCTGATGTGATTTATTAAAATCCTATAGTTGATAGGTTTCTAATAAAAGTTATGAAACATATCCTAATAATTTTGAATTATAGGTTATGACTAGTTGATTGGATTAAATAGTTAAATAAATCATAACAACCAGATTAAATCAATATAACATTTTTTTATCATTAGCACTTTCATGGAGAATGGTATGGGTAGGTAGTTAGGGAAGGTGTTGTGGATCGACTCAGCTTGCTGGGCGCTAGTGATCCTACCCGGCCCTAACCCTGGTCATGCCCACTTGTACCGCAAAGTTGCTAATAATAAAATGTGTTAGCTTTGGTTATATCTAGTCAATGCGTTATAAATCTTATTAAAGATTAATTCGTATCCCTCCTTGATGTTGGAGCTTTGTAACTCAAAGAAGACATTTATAGTTGTTGAGTCTCCTCAAGCTATGACATGTTTTTCTTTAAGGAACAAACTCCAACATACATGTGATGTAGTCTGGACTTGACCCAAATCGATACGTCGGGTCTCCTCGAGCATCGATCTAAGTCAAATCTGAACACAAAATCAAGGGTCTGACTAGACCAGCCGTTATGATTAGTTGAGTCTCCTCAAGATCATAAGTGACTGTGGGTAAGAATCGATAGGGAGTCGCATGTGATGTGATTGACTAAGAGTTAGTCTACCAATCATGGAACCAATCAACTTGTTGAGTCTCCTCAAGGTTGTGAGGTTCATGATGATTGGATCCCTCTTTCACTATATTTTAAGATATTAAAATTCGTTCATTTCAGAGAATGATCGTAAAATAGTGGGAGACCATAGTTAATTAAAAACCATATTAACTATATTATTTTATCATGAATTACACTAAATTAATTCTATGTCTTTTGCAGGATGAAATCGAATATGAATTTTATCCTGCATAATAAATTGACTGGTTTAAATATTGATTGCTTAGAAAACTTTGGGCTTAACGGAGAGAAGAAAGGACATATTGATGTCTCGACTTCTAAGGTATTAGTTATACAGAGTATAGTCCTTTCTGTAACTTCTAACGCATGGGTATTGGATACTGGTGCGGGTACTCACATTTGTAATTCGTTACAAGGTATGAGCAAATTTAGAAACTTAAGAAAGGACGAAATAGTTCTTCAAGTTGATAATGGAGCTAATGTAGCTGCTAAAGCCGTAGGAGACCTAAAGCACACCTTGGCAAACGGCGCCACATTGTTTTTGAAACAATGTTATTATATACCAAATTTTCTATGCAACGTTATTTCCATTTCGGCTTTGGCCAAAGACGGATATAAATTTACCATTAATGAATCTATTCTGAACATTTTCTTTAATGATAAATTGCTGGGATTTGGAACAATGAATAATGGTGTATACACTCTGTCTAATGACGTTGTGTTAAGTGTTAACACACAAAACGTAAGGAATCTAGTTTTAATGAAACTTTCCTTTGGCACTGTAGACTAGGCCATATCGGAGAGAAAAGACTTAGCAAGTTGCATAAAGAGGGGTCTCTTGACCTCTCGAATTATGAGTCGTACGACACTTGCGAGTCTTGTCTCAAAGGTAAAATGGCTAAAACTCCCTTTACGGGTAAAGGGGAAAGAGTTAGTGAACTCTTGGGTCTAGTACATTCTGATGTATGTGGACCAATGTCTACTTTAGCGAAAGGAGGTTATTCATACTTTGTTACATTTACTGATGATCACTCTAGGTTCGGACATGTGTTCTTGATGAAACACAAGTCTGATACATTTGAGCGATTCAAAGAGTATCGTAATGAAGTTGAAAAACAGACGGGAAAAAGTATTAAAATTCTTCGATCTGATCGAGGAGGAGAATACTTGAGCCATGAATTCCTTGTGCATTTAAAAGAGAATGGGATTCTCTCAGATCACTCCTCCTTACACACCTCAACATAATGGTGTGTCAGAGAGAAGGAATCGTACCTTGTTGGACATGGTTCGATCAATGATGAGTGACTCTGAGTTACCTATCTCCCTTTGGGGCTATGCCCTAGAAACTGCTACCCATATCCTTAATAGAGTTCCATCTAGATCCGTGCCAATGACACCATATGAGATATGGAACGGGAAGAAACCAAACCTTAAGCATATTAAGGTATGGGGTTGTCCTGCGTATGTCAAGAAACTTAATCCAGATAAACTGGAGGATAGGTCTGTTATGTGTAGATTCATTGGGTATCATAGTCACTCGACGGGACACATTTTCTATCACCAGGAACAACAAAAGATTGTTGTGTCCAAACACGCCACCTTTCTTGAAAAGGAATTCCTTGTGAAGGAGTCTAATGGCGAGGTAATAGAACTGGACGAAAGTCTAGAGACTGAATCAACACATGAACATATCGCGGAACCAGTAGGAGAGGCAGAGCCTAATGCTCCTGAAGCAATTATTAGGAAGTCAAATAGGATTCCTCAAGCTCCAGAAAGATACTACGGATTTCTCGTAGATGGAGGAGTTGAGGATAACATCTTAGTTGAAGATGTTCCTATTAGCTTCCAAGAAGCAATTCAGAGTAGAGACTCTAAGAAATGGCTGGATGCAATGAAATCTGAGATGGATTCCATGCACATTAATAAAGTTTGGACTTTAGAGAATGTGCCCAAGGGAAGTGTTCCTATTGGCTGTAAATGGATCTTCAAAAGGAAGATCGATGCAGATGGAAAAATAGAAACGTACAAGGCTAGACTTGTTGCGAAAGGTTATCGTCAGATTCTAGGTGTAGATTATGACGAAACTTTCTCACCCGTAGCCATGCACAAATCCATCCGGATTGTACTCGCTATTGCTGCCTATCACAACTACGAAATCTGGCAGATAGATGTAAAAACTGCATTTCTAAATGGTGATTTAGAAGAGCATATTTACATGTCTCAGCCGGAAGGTTTCGAAGTCAGTGGGAGCAAGGGGAAAGCATGTAGACTGCATAGATCCATTTATGGATTGAAGCAGGCATCCAGGAGCTGGAACATCCGATTTGATAATACAGTCAAAGAGTTTGATTTTATTAAAAATGAAGATGAGCCATGCGTTTATAAGAAAACCAGTGGAAACAATTTAGTCATCCTCGTACTTTATGTTGATGACATTCTCTTAATAGGTAACAACATACCGATGTTGAAATCTGTTAAGGATTGGTTATCAACTAACTTCTCCATGAAAGATTTGGGAGAAGCATCCTACATACTAGGTGTGAAGATCTTTAGAGATATATCTAAAAGGATGCTAGGACTCTCCCAATCTAGATACATAGACACTGTGTTAAAACGGTTTAACATGGAAAACAGTAAAGGTGGGTTTATACCCGCAAATCACGGAATAAGTATTTCCAAGAAGATGTCTCCAAAGACTGACTTGGAAAGAGAACGCATAAGCAATATTCCATATGCTTCGGCAGTTGGATCGATCATGTATTCCATGATATGTACCAGACCTGATGTCGCTTTTGCACTAGGTGCAGTAAGTCGATATCAGTCTAACTATGAAGAAGAACACTGGAAAGCAGTCAAAACGATTCTCAAGTACTTGCGAAGAACAAGAGATCTGGTTTTGATTTATGGAAGTGAAGAACTCAAGATTGAGGGCTTCACGGATTCCAGCTTTTAGAGTGACGTAGATGACATCAAGTCAATTTCAGGATACATTTTCACTCTCAACGGATGTGCAGTGAGCTGGAGAAGTTCAAAGCAAGATACTGTTGCTGATTCAACTATGGAGGCCGAATATATAGCGGCCAATGATGCAGCAAAGGAAGCTGTCTGGATTAGGAAATTTGTGAGCCAGCTAGGAGTGGTGCCTTCTGTTATAGATCCAATACCGTTGTATTGTGATAACAATGCCACATTGAGCTTGGTTAAAGAACCCAGATTCCACAAGAGATCCAGACACATTCTTCGAAAATATCACTTGATACGTGATATTGAGAAAAGGAAGGACATAGAAATCCTCAGAGTCTCGTCTGAAGAGAATTTAGCTGATCCATTTACAAAGGCCCTTGCACGTGATCATTTGGAGAAACTAATGTGTTAAAGTGGTATGAGATACCATAAAGAGTGGGCCTTGTAGTGAGTGGTAGATGTTTTGAGAGTTGTATGCCTATGAGGCACATTGTCCTGAAAAACATCTTATTCATGAATAAAATAAATTTATTGGTATCAAATTATCTTTGTGCATTTGTGACATCTTATATACTTAGATAATTTCCTTAGACTGTTAGCAAGGTATACACTTATCTTGATGATGATCATGATTATGAGAAAGTGTTTTTACCGAATGGAGCTTAAAGTCTTAAACAGGTTCATGGTCATAGATATGTCGAGAAGAGGATATCGACACATCGATAAGACCATTATGTCTTTGTATTCACTATGGATTAGTAACGATGAACTCGTAATCGTTTGACTTGATGAAGTCAGAAACAAGGCGCAGGTGCTCATTAGAGAATGATTTCACTGAACGACTCATAAAAGGTCATCATTTGGTTAAACTTAATTTAAAATGTCAATGATACTTTTTAGTGATGATAGGCAAGCTGGTCCTATGACTTGAGGACATTGAACAAACCTGCATGTGAATGGTGTCACTTAGATCATTTTCCTAGCTTCAAGACTTTTCTTGTCGAAAGGATCTTGGTTGGGTAGCATTTGAAGCATGTGAGGGGAGTTGTGTCTAAGAAAGGATTCGTCTCTCTCATTAAGGAGAGTTAGTGTTGTATGTGTTGGTTCGGTGCTTTAGTGAAAATCTTTGATCAAAGTATGTTGAAAGAAGTTCAACATGTATTTAACTAAAGACCGATGTAACTGGCCAGTTTCAAGTTGGTGGGGTTGACATGTTACCATACCCTAAACTTGAATAAACAACATAGTCTTGACGAAAGGATTAAAACTGCGGTATTCATCACGGATACAGTCTTGGTAGTCCGGAAGATTTTGTCAATGGGTTAACCACATAATTATGATGCCTAAACAGGGACGACAACTACTGCTCGTGGTCACTGCCGTCTAGGGTCGCGAACCCAAACCTGTAGTAGGGTCAGGCTGTAGGGTCTCACAAAGAGTGTGGTCTTACGTCTAGTAAAAGAAAAGAGAATAATGTATTAAGATGCATGAGAACAGATACTGTAAGGAAGTTGCAGATAGTTTGTACTCGGGATAGATGATCCAGAGTGCAAGTGGGAGATGTTGAGGGATGGTGCCCTCAGATCATTTGTATACGATACAATAAATAAACGGGATATTATATGCTTAGGAATGTTGTGGACATTCTAAGAAGAGCATAGGAAGAAACCACACCTGAATCGGAGATCAAATGAGCAAGCTATGCTCAAAAGAGTCTTTTTGTAATTAGTGGAATTACAGGGTTCTTTTCGTAAAAGAACAGAGATAAAAAACCCCCTTACCCCTTTTCTGGCGCTGACGCGGGGCCCGCTGACGTCAGCGCGCTGACCCGCGTCAGCGCGCGCTGACGCGTGCGCTGAGTGCGGGCGGGGCCCGCACCGCGTCAGCGACGCAGGTGCGGGCCCCGCCCGCACTCGCGCATGCCGCCCGCAATTAGTGCGGGCGGCGGGGCATAATGGGAGCGCGCCACGTGGCGCGCTCCGGGCGCGCCACATGGCGCCTGGGGATTTTTCTCTCGGGAGAACACGATTGATTGCGTTATTCGAATTGTTTTGAACATCGGATTTTAAAACTCAAGTTTGAAGGGTCAAACGAAGTCCAAATGAGGTGCCGTTTCTTCCTATGTGTTCGTCTCATCGAGCACTCCGATTTACATATATGATGTGTACGTTTTGCTTGAGAAACGAATTATCTATGGCTCTTTATAGTTTTGAACTATAAGATTCCATTCCCAATTTTAGTCCTACATCGACTGTTTCAATTGAGGAGCTCCTCACTCCCCCTATAAATAGTAGGGTGGTCTCCTCATTGAAACTTGCACCAACCGATGATCAAGGCAGTTCCAATTAAGAACAAGCATTGATCTGGAAGCTAAATTAAAAGTTCCCGTTCTCATTCTTTGTTCCGGTCGAGCCCTGGCAAGGCATCGGAGGAACTCAGATCGGATCTGAAGTCTAGGCGTTGGATCCATTCAAGTGAAACTTTCTGGAGCAAGTGGTTGGCTCGGCGACCAGAAGTTGCTGGGATCGGCGCAAGCAGTTGCTGGGATCGGAGCGGCTTATGCGGGAAGGGCAATTGATTGCCTTCGGTAACACTTTTGCTGCAAGGCAAGAGTTACGGGTATGTTGAGTTTTCTCAACCTTAGTTTTAATTTATGTGCATTATTTTAATTGCAGTAGCTAATGTAGTTAATTAGATAGTAGTATCCTTAGGGGTTGGTCTGGACCCAACCCCAGGATAGTAGCGTTTTCTTGGCTTGGGTTTTATGAAGATAAGGCTAGTTTATATAAAGTGTTTATATAAAGTTTTTTTCTCTTTATTTTTCCGCTTCCGCTGCGTTAAATTTTGTGCAAGGTTGTCCGGCCTTCGCTCTCAAGTAGGGCGAAGGACGGACAATGCACTAGTCGAAAGAGAGCCCCGGATATGATAAATCCCATCAAAAGGAAGCTAAAATGTGTAAAAATATTCACTTAACAAATTTCTCCAAGCTAAACTATTGCTCATCCCTGAACAGGACAAGACATGAAGAACAAAGAGAAATTTGTTAAGGAGAATTGAAGATCACCATCTCAAGCTAATCATGAATGCAACTCATATTTACAACAAAATTAGAACTCACCTCAAACATGAATCACGCATAGATAAATCATAGTGTAAGGCTTAAAAATAAGAGTTTCAAACATGTATTCAATGTTAACGAACTTACCCATGAAAAAGAATAGGTCCGCGAAAAATTTCCTTAGATTAAAAGAATTCAATAGTTGTCTTACACTAGCGAGTGCAAGGACTCCAAAGTGTATCATAGATCTTAACCCTTTAGGCTTGGCAATGTCAAGCTAGCTAGTCTTAAACCATGGTGGTAGATATGCTCAATATACCTATTGTCAAATCCAAGGAACCTAGGCGACCCATGCAATGAGATTTCGACTAATGACTCCCGACCCAGATGAATTTATGGCATTAGGCGAAGATGGGCCCCTCGGGTCTAGTCTCTCGAACAACCTAGGTCCTATTATTGCTATCTAGTGCACTCCCCCAAATCTCACTTTTCGACGCAAATCTCCAATGCTTCCCGAGGTACGGAGACTCAACTAGTTAGTGGGACTGAAAGAACGATGCACTTATTCCAAACTAATTTTTGTACACGTTTTCTTTTCATCAAGTTTTTTGAAGCATATTAACCATACATGGCTTAAGGACAACTAGACTATATTCACGACCAAATCCTATCGAACTAAGGACTACTAAACACTATCAGCAAGTCATGGGCTAATGCATTCTAAGGGTTGAATAAAACGATTAATCTAGCCTACCAAAGACATAAACAGAGGTAGTATTTATTCACAGGATATGGTTAAAAGGAATTCGTGAGGAGATAATGAATATGTCACGCCATGAAGAAATCTAAAGTATGTATCTAAGAAGTGGACCTAATTGAGCGTATGAATGAAATTACATACAAGAAAGAGTGTCATCGAGGGCTCATCTCAAATTATTCAAAAGTTCTTTTTTTGAATGCAAGTGTGTGGATTCAAGTGATGTGGTGTGCTCGTCTCACAAGCTAGGACTGAAACGTTTTCCCCAAGCTAAAACTAATCATTGTCCTTAATGCGAGGGGAATATGAGATATGGGGGGATAAATATGCATGGGTGTGGAATAGGGACGCTATGTGATATCATTAGGCTTATGGAAAATGGTGGAATTTATGGGAGAGTGTCCTCAAAGCTAGCATGAAGCGTAGCCCTAAATAAAATAGGGATGTGAAAACAAGGGCTCAAATGTGGTGGGGGGAGTACTATCAAGTTTGGGGCTAGCATAGTGTTCTTAGGGTCAACATGATATCGTGTGAGGTGATAGAAGGGTAAGGGATTTACTTTAAATTCTAAATCCTAGTGCACTTCTCTCGCTATCGAGAGGAGACGAGGTTATTAAGATACCAAACTAGACAGTAGATAAAATATTCACGCTACTATAGTAGGATGCACCTAATCAAAAGTTGGATCGATGATTTTCAGTGGTGCAGGCATCTCCGCAAACAGTCCATTGCGCTTTTCAGCGAGCGTTTTCTTCATGTCAATGGCTTTATGGCCAAGTATCATGATCGGACACATCTCCTCAATATGTGATCCTTTTATCTGTGGAGGGAGCTGCACGTCAATGCAAATTGGACGTACGAGTCCATCCAAATGAGCCTACCACAAAGAGTAATCAAAATTAGTAACGAAAAATAAGAATCCAGGACGACTATCCGAATCTATATGATTAGGAATTATGAAACATGATTCGAAAAAAATGGGGATGTATAGATGGGAACTTCCATGTAATGGATGGATGGCCTCTGGAAGAGTTGGGAGTAGCTGCAGAGCAGAAATATGCAGAGAGGGTAGCGTGGGGTTAATCTGATCTAGTTAAAAGTCTCCATCACTCTACACTTCCCCATCATCAACATGTATCCGCTCTACAATTTCCTCCATGTCTTGTGGTGCTCTATGGAGATCATCATGGATGGAGGTAGGGTGTGCTTCCTACGGTGAGGGTGACGTAGGCTGCAAAGCTAAATTGGTTGGGATGTAAGGCTTGGGCCCCATGATAATCTATGTGCTATCACCTTCAGCCTCGCACTCCTCACTGTCTTCAAGGAAAAGATCTTTAGCCATTCAAAATAGTTGAATGACTCAGGCGGGAAGTGAGGCTTGGCTTCCTCGATGTCGCTAACCTCGCTCTCTGATATACTCATATTTTACACTTTATTTTCGCATATTTCCATGCCATATAAATTTCCTATATTGCATATTAGAAGCTTAAACGACGATTTCTTGACGAATTTCACTATTTGTTTGTTTTTTTGGATTTTCAAGAAATATGGGGCAATCGGGAGCAAATTGGAGATATGAGCATATGCACGCATGTCGAAGCATCAGAGGCAATGATACTAATGAGCTTATGGTGCTAAAAGAGAAGAAGAAGGGAGGGGAAGAGAGGAGAAATATGAAGGAGAGAAGAAGGAGAAGAAAGAGCTAAAGAAGCAGCTTACTTGACCTAGTGGATCTCTCCACTCGACCAAGTGAGGCTGACACCAACCCAGACCAAGGAGCTAAAGGTGCCAAAGTCACTCGACTGATTGAAAGTTTCACTTGACCGAGTGAATCGACCATTTGACCGAGTAAGGAATTGAAACAGTACGTCGATGTTGAAGATCACTACAGGAATTCCCACTCGGCCGAGTGATGAATCTCACTCGATCGAGTGAGTCGGTAGCCAGATTCTTGGGAGTTAGGTTTTATTTCGGGTATTAGGTATTTTGGTCAGCTTTTTCTTAGTTTTTTTGGACTTGTATAAATAGAGAATATAGTAGCCACCGCTGAAAAAGGGGCGAGACGTCTATAGACAAAGAGAAAACTTGGGTTTATATTTGCTATTGCAATTGATTGGAGAAGCTAGTTCTTAATTTTCTTCTGATTTTGAAGCTTTTGAGAATGTTGGTTTGTCTAAACTATTGATTTATTTACTTGTATGAATATTTCTAGTTTGATTCTAGTTTCTATGATGATTTCTATTGTTCCCACGAATTTTATTGCTATAATTATGTTTATTAGTAAGTACTCTCTTTGCTCTAGGGCAAAGAGATGGACTATATGGATCTAGGGTTTGATATGTACAAGTGATTGAAACCATTGTTGCTAAACTTGCTTTAAGGTTAGATTATGGTTGATTGACTACAAATAGCTAGGAATTTCTACTTAGATCTTGAGAGCTCGAGAGAGGATATTGATCTATAAGAAGCCCTAGATATTTGATTTAGATCTATAATTTGGATGTACTAGATTTGGTGCACGAGAGCGACCAAAGCTAGCATCGTTATTATATTTCCATGATTATATTTGTCTGTACGATGGTAAGACGAATACGAACCATCATAATCTAGCTTCGAACTCCCGTCGCACGACAGTGGGCTTGAGTGAGAATTGAATTATATTGTCGATCTTAATGCTAATAATTCAAATAGGCTTGTGCGAGAGCGAGGTTCTATCTTGATTTATTTTAAACTTGTGTGGCGCGAGAGCGTGCGCCGGTTCACAACATAGTTGCGACAATTTCACCCTAAACCAATAGTTAGTAATTAGGAGTTTATAATCACATTAATACTCAAAAATCTATAGTGGGGATTTTCGAGTCCCAGACATATTTATAAATTGAATTACAACCGATATTTTTACACGTTTGTGACACACACACATTCCACACCAACATTCATAATATTTGTTACATCTAGACAACTAAGATAATACCAACCACCTCCCAATGATTCAATACCTGCTCACCACTTAACAATGCATTTGCGATAAAACTACATTGTTTTCTGAGTACATCCTGACACGATCAAGTTTTTGGCGCCGTTGCCAAGGAGGTGACGGTTTTATTTTGGTTACTAACGCTACTTTCCAGATTGTTTTATTTTGATCAGGTCATTCTGGGAGTCATGATGTTTTGCATAGACTTTAATCCATTGCATGATGAAACTTTTGAGTCCTTACTGGTAGATTTATTGGATGAAGTTTAGTCTACAGGTCCATTTGCTATCAACGTAGGGGACCAACTTGAACAACAATTTACCAACTTAGTTCTTGACCAAGTCTCCCCTGAAGGCACAATTAAGGGCAGAATTAGAGTGTATGTTGAGGGAGATAAGCTACACTTTCACATTGATGAAGTACCTCAACCTTTATGAACGATGGCATGGAAGCTTGTGCAGAGATAAACTATGTTTATGAGGAGGACTTGCCTATTGATGAGACCTCTACCACCATCTTTGCAAATCCTGAGGAATTTAAGCCTCTGGCTCTCCCATGACCATCTGTATATGAAGAGAAACTTTGGGATACCGATATTCAGGGAAGTCCACCTAACGATTCCTCTTATGACACCTATTTATATATTGACTTCTCTTTTGATGAAAGGATTAATTAAGAGGAATGTGCTGGTCCTATTGATCTAGGAGCAGAGTCTCCATGTGCATACTTTGATACTCCATCATCACCAATTACTAACAATGAATTGCTCACGAAAGTCTGCCTTCTGAAGAGGAAATTAATGAAAATGATATCGAGGACGTTATGCTTTCACAGGAAAGTGAAACAGCGGGTATAACGCCCCCTGAGGTAGAATTGAAACAATTGCCTTCCATTTTGAAATATGCATTTTTTCGAAATAATTTGACTTATACTGTGATTGTAAATGCAACTTTCATTTCTAATCAACTTGAAAGCCTCTTAAATGTTTTTAGAAGTCATAGGGGTGTTCTTGGTTATAGCATCTCTGATCTGAAAGGAAATAGTCCTGGGTTGTGCAATCATATGATCCATTTAGAAAACACTGAAGCCACTTCCATAGAGCCTCAAAGGTGATTAAACCCCAACTTGAAGGAGGTGGTTAAAAAAGAGATCCTAAGATTTCTTGTGGCAGACATTATCTACCCCATTTCTGACAGTAAGTGGGTCAGCCCTGTTCATGTTGTCCCAAAGAAAGGCAGGATGATGGTCACAAAAATGATTAGGGTAAGTTGATATCCACTAGGACTGTAACTGGTTGTCGCATGTGTATTGATTACAGAAAATTAAACAAGACCACCAGAAAAGTCATTACCCATTGCCATTTATTGATCGGATGCTTTAGCGCCTTGCCAAATATAAATACTTCTGCTATTTGGATGGGTATTCGGGATTTTTTTCAGATCTCTCTCCACAATGATGATCAAGAGAAGACTACTTTCACATGCCCATATGGCACCTTTGCATATTGAAGGACGCCATTTGGGCTTTGCAATGCACATGCCACCTTTCAAAGGTACCTGACATCTATCTTCTCCGAATATATCGAAGTAATCATGGAGGTTTTCATTGATGACTTTTCTGTCTGTATAACTGAATTTGACTCTTGCTTGGCCAAGCTAACCAAAGTTTTAAAAATATGCCAACAAAACAATCTGACTCTAAACTGAGAAACGTGCCATTTTATGGTCACCGATGGTTCTTGGGCACCTAGTTTCATCCAGGGGAATTGAGGTAGACAAGGCCAAAATTGAAGTTATTGAAAAATTACCTCCACCCATCAATGTAAAAGGCATTAGAGGATTCCTTGGTTATGTGGGGTTTTATCGCCACTTCATCAAGGATTTTCCTCAAATTGCATGTCCCCTTACTGCTTTGCTTGCTAAAGATGCACCTTTGGTTTTTTCTGTTAACTGCTTGCATGTGTTTAACATGCTAAAGGAGGCACTTATTTCTGCTCCTATTATACAGCCACCAGATTGGTCTTTTCCTTTTGAGTTGATGTGTGACGCTAGTGATCATGCAGTTGGGGGCAGTGTAGGGTCAGAGAAAGGATAAGAAGCCGCATGCGATATATTATACAGGCAAGACCTTGGATGAAGCTCAAATGAATTACACCACTACTGAGAAGGAGCTTTTAGCCGTGATCCACTAAATCGAGAAGTTTCGTTCTTATCTTCTTAGATCAAAGGTGATAGTGCATACAGACCACGCCACATTAAAATACCTCCTGAATAGAAAGGAAGCCAAACCTAGGCTCATCAGGTGGATTCTCTTTCTGCAAGAATTCGATTTGAAAATCAGAGATAAGAAGGGAGCAGATAATATCATGGCAGACCATTTATTTGGACTAATTCGTGAACGGAAAGATGAAAGTATGCCAGTGATGACATATTTGCTTATGATAAGATTTTTTCTTTGGGACCTGTAGAAGTGCCATGGTTTGTAGACTTCGTGAATTATTTGGCTTGTGGTATCAAACCACATGGGTTGGCTACACAACAAAGAAAAAGGTTTATGCATGAGGTTCGGAGCTATTTTTGGGACGACACATACACATACCTCTCATGACATGCAATGATGGGATTATAAGGAGATGTGTCCCAAAATAAGAAGTTACATCTATTATTTCACATTGCCATGATATGCCATGCAGAGGACATACCGCTGCTTCTAAGATAACTTGAAAGATATTGCAGTGCGGATTTTACTGGCCAACCATGTTTAAGGACACACATCAGTTCATCAAGAAGTGTGACAAATGTCAGAGAACGGAAAACATATCCAGACGGAATGAGAAGCCAATGAATTCAATCTTGGTGATCAAGCTCTTTGACTGCTGGGGTGTTGATTTCATGGGACTGTTTCCCTCCAGCAAGGGAGTAAATACATTCTAGTGGCCGTCAATTATGTTTCAAAGTGGGTGGAAGCTATCGCCACCTCAACTAATGATGCCATAGTAGTTGCCAAGTTTTTCAAACAAAACATATTCCCCAGTACCTAGGACATTGATAATTGACGGATGGAGCCATTTTATTGAGTAAAAGTTTGAAGCCATGTTAAATAAGTATGTGGTACATCACAGAGTTGGACTGGCATATCATCCTCAAACCAGTGGGCAAGTAGAAGTTTCCAACTGGGAAACCAAGCAAATTCTAGAAAAAAATAGTTGATAAGTCAAGGAAAGATTGCTCAATGAAGCTAAATGATGCTCTGTGGGCATACCGTACAGCTTTCAGGATTCCCATTGGTACTATCTGTAGGAAGACGTATGCCCTTGTGGTATTTATCCTAAGATAATCATCTTGTTCTAATAATTATATGGTATTAATTATCCTAAGTATAAATTCGTAGAATCATTTACTTAGATAATTTCCTTAGACTTATAGTCAGGTCATTACGTATCCAGATGTAGATCTCGATTATGAGAAGTTAGTGACCGATTAGAAACTTAAGTCTTAAACGGTTCATGGTAATAGATGTGTCGAGAATAGGATAGTGACACATCAGTTAGACCATTGTGTCTTTGTCTTACCTTATGGTAATGATGATCTCATAGTCATTCGACTTTGCGAATTCGGAGACAAGACACATGTGCTCATTAGAGAATGAGTTCACTGAACGACCAACTTAGAGTTATTAATTGGTTAAACTTTAACTAGACTGTCAATAATAACTCTAGAGTGATGATAGGCAAGCTGGTCCTTAAGACCTGAAGTTATCAGTACGAACCCGTGAATGGATAATGTCACTTAGATCTATGATCTAGCTTCGAGGCTCGGCCTGTTGAAAGATCTTAGGTTGGGTGACACCTGAAGCTCACGAGGAAATAGATGCCTAAGATGGGATTTGTCTCTTCTGTTAATGAAAAGTTAGTGTCGCTGGATCAGTATGGTCTTTGTGTAATCTTCGGTCGGGGTACGTTGTATGATGTACAACGTGAATACGACAAAGACCGTTGTATACTGACCGACATTGTCTAGTGGGGTTGACAGTAAACCATACCCTAGGCCATGCAGAGACATGGTCCTGACGAAGAGAGTAAAACTATGGAATTCATCACTGACACAGTCAGAGTGATCCCGACGACACGTTCGTCAATGGGTCGATCACGTAGTAAGAATCCGAAACAGGGACGACGCCTGCTGCTCGTGGTTACCGTCGTCTAGGGGTTTCAAGCCCCAACCTGTAGTAGGGTCAGGCTGTAGGGTCTCACACCGAGTAGTATCCATGCCTTAATAATAGGAAGAATTTTAATAGGAATTCATTTGATGACATGGAATACTTAAGTCCACAAGTTAGTTGTGAGTTCAAGTTTAATAGGGGACAAATATTGCATGTGATGCAAACTAGATAAAATATTTCGTGAATTGTTTACGACAATATTTAATGGAATAAATGCATTGGAAATGTTACTTGGTTGACGGGATCGTCCTGGTCTAAACACAGATTCAAACTGTGTCAAAAACGGAGTCCAAATGCACAAGTTAGAGCCAAAACAGTCAGCCCAAACAGTTTGGACTGAAACTAGCACAAGGGGGTCATCCCAAATAGGTTGGGATGACCCCAGCCAAAATTCAAAGGGAACCAGCCCATTTGGGCTAGGCGCCCAAGCCCAAAGCGGGGCAGGCTCTAACCCGCCCAGTGGGTGGGTCAGGCCCGCCCACTATGCAGGCAGAGCCCAAGCCTGCCGCTGAGCGGGTGGGTGTCAGGCCCGCCCGCTCATGCGGGTGGGTGCCCGTAGCAGCGGGCACACCTGCCAGTGCCTTAGAAGCATGTGCAATGTATGTGCCTCGAAGTGCGTGCGTTGTACGCTGCACGCAGCGGCCCACTAAACCCGAGGGTTTAGTGAGATTTTTTGGCGGATAGGACTTGTGCGTTTTTATGGTTTTTTGCTAACTTTGAGAGGACGTTTGAGGGGTCAAACGACGTCGGATTGACTCACAGTTTGTTCCTACGTGTTTACCAATTTAAGCTCTTCGAAATGATAGCTTATATGGTGTTTGAAGTTCAATGATGTGGGAGATTTAATTCGTTGAAGTTTGGCCTTTGAGAAAGGTGACGTGCGCTTATATTTTATATATTCACGCACGTTTTCTTTCGTGTTTCTCCGTGTTTTCTGCCGTCTCTTATTCGTTTTCGTATATTTTCCCGTTTTCTTTCACTTTTCTTTGTTTGTCCATGATTGCAGGAGTTCAACCACGTAGGGGACCTTTTACGATGATATCCCAAGTCCCCGGAGCAACGGGAGAAGTCACGCGTGATCCAGGGGGTCAAACGGCGAAGTATTCATCTTTCAGCCCCTCACCCGGTCGGTTGGTCATCTCCAACCGATCGGGTGATGCACGCGTGCACCAATCGGTCTCTGCCGCAGCTCACAACGAAGTCACCCGACCGGTTCAGCGGGGGCTATTCTCTGTTTTCTCGAAGCAAAGCGCCAACCGATCGGGTGACTCTCACCCGATCGGTTCATCTGTAGCTGAGAAAGATGAGCTGAAGACACGGACGTCGAACCGGCCGATTCACCCGACCGCTCCAAGATCCAACCGGTCGCTCAAGAACTCACCCGATCGGTTCATGTGATCGGGTGAAAACTCGCCGTTTTCTGATATTTATTTGTAACGGATCAACCGATCGGTTGACTTGTCAACCGATCGGTTGATGCGACGGCCTATATATAGAACCCCTAGGGTTCCAGAAACGGGAGTTGCTGTTTTTCTACTGTTTTATTTCCTTGTGACGGCTGTAATTGTTACTCTTTTGTAAGTTTTCAGATCTTTCTAAAATTTTAGTATTGTCTTTATTACTCTATTACTTCCGCATTGCAATTGTCCGATTATGATTCCAACGGTTAAATTTCATTTAGATTGCTTTTTCATGAATTTTTGTGAGTAGTTCCCAAATCTGGGATTTTGGTGGAAACCCCTTCGAGGGCTCTTCCCGATGCGTCCATATGGTTAGGAAATCGATAGGGAGTAGGAATCTAACGGTTACGCGGGGCGTTTCATTGTCATCGGCGGTAAAAAGACCGCATTTGACCGTCGGGCCAAGGGGGAATAAACTTGGCGGTTGACTCCCTAGCCATAGCTCACGCCTTTAGCATAGACGCCAAATCCTAGCACGCGGGAGCGGCAGGATGAGACGTTGGGAGATATCGTTGCGGGCTTAGTGCTCCCGGGATCGATCAGTGTTAATGGACACGAGAGTGCCCACTGATCGAATCCGGGAAGTTCGGTGTATCATCCTGGGCACCGACCGGAATATCGGGCCCATGGGACGCCGGTACCACTTTCAGAGGCAACGTCTCACCATTAGACCCTAATCCCGATCGCTATCCATACCCGTAGGCCGTATCGGCGAGAGTCTCTCGTCGGGTTGGAAACCAAAGTCCCGGGTTTACTTTCTTTTCGTTCATACGCTTTTATTTTCTTTCGTGACAACCAACCACCGATTCGGGCTAGATCGCCCCTCGGGGTGATTTAGGTCCTACCTGACCCAAGCACAACCTCGCCTCCCTGAGTTCGATATTCCCGCACCCTACACTAACCGTGAAACTTGCGGTAAACGACACCGCGCCGCCGCGACGCAGGCGGGGCGTCGGTCAAGTTTATGGTGCCGTTACCGGGGAGGCAACGTGCTTGTTATTTTAGGATCTCATGAAACCTCGTGTCTAGCTCACATCCCTACCTCGCGATAATTTTCGCATTCTCCTTTTTCTTTTTATTTTTCTTATTTTTATTTCTTATTTTATCTGGCTCTTTCCCACTTGTCGCTTCACGGGTGTTTGTTGTTTTTCATGCGCAGGAGTTCAAGGAGTCTTGACGACTTGATCCCCCTCGATCCAGAGATTAACGCCACCCTTAGGCGCTTGGCCGCCGAGAAGCGGAGAAGGGAAGATCCCGAATCCATGGAGGAGAACACCCCACCTCAGAAGTCTCTGCTGGAATACTCGATGCCATCTATCGAGTCCACTTCCGCCATCCGTCCTCCAGCTATCACGGCCCAAAGCTTTGAGCTAAAGCGTCATTGGTGACGTGGATCCAGCAGGATCAGTTTGCGGGTGCACCCATGGAGAGCCCGATCGAGCATCTAGACTCCTTCTTGGAGAAGTGTGACACCTTCCAGATCAATGGTGTCACGACAGAGGCTATCCGTCTGAAGCTGTTCCCCTTCTCTTTACGGGACAAAGCCAAGCAATGGCTAAGGAGGAAGGACCCCAACACTTTCAACACCTGGGAGAAGCTCTCCAACGCTTTTTTGACAAAGTTCTTTCCTCCGGGGAAGACCATGAAGTTGAGGAGTGAGATCTCCTCCTTCTCCCAGGCCAGCCACGAGTCCTTGCATGAAGCTTGGACGAGATATAAAGAGATGCAAAGAAGATGCCCTCACCATGAGCTTTCGAAGTGGCAGATTATCAATCTGTTCTACAATGGGTTGAGGGATGACCTGAAATCTTCTATGGACGCCGCGGCTGGGGGTTCCTTCATGTCTAGAAGCGAGGAAGATGCCAGGAATATTCTGGAAAATATGGCATCCAACAATGAGCGGTGGTGTGACGAGAGAGCCACACCAAGAACTGGGGGTATACACAGAGTCGAGGACGTCGACAAACTTTCAAGCAAGTTTGACTTGCTTTCGACCCAGATCTCCGCACTGATGGTAGGAGCCGGTGGGGCCGATACACAGCAGATTTCAGCAGTAGAGTCCGGATTCTTCGGGGAATTCGACGGTGGTGACATCTCACCACCGTTGGATCAGTCGAGCGCACTATTTTACAACCCTACGGGAAATGCGCCGTACCCGCCAAGGACAAATTCCAACCTGGCCTACTCTCCCAACAATCGGAACCACCCGAATTTCAGTTACCGGCCACCATTTCAGCCCTCGCCGCCTCAGCAGCCGCAGCAACAAGCATATCAGCCGGCTAGGCCACAGCAGAGTCAGTTTCAGCAGCAACCATCTCAGCAACAATCCTACGCCCCCAGGAACCAGCAGCCGTTCCAGCAGCAGCAGCAGTATGGCCAACAGAGGGCCGTCTCTCCGGTTGAGTCTCTCTTGACTCAATATATTACCAACCAGGAGAGGATCAACCAGAAGCTGGAAATGGGTCAGCGGACCCTCACGGACCAAGTAACCCAGCTGGGGTTACAAGTGGCGAACCTTGCAAGGTCATGAAACCAATTACCGCCACAACCGGAGGTGAACCCGAGGGGAGTAACCCAGACATCGGCACTCTTGCACGAGCACGCAAATGTGTCCGCTATTGTTCTGAGAAGCGGGACACAAATTCCTACTAGAGTGCCCCCTAGCAACCCGGAAGCACCGTCGGTCGTTGAGAAACCGATCGAAAAATCAAACGACGCCGGTGCTTCGTCATCAAATCCTATGACTCCGGAGGGAGTCTCTGAAGAAGAGAAAGAGAAGAAGGAGGAAGAGAGCCCTAAAGTGTATAAACCCGTTGTGCCATTTCCCCAACGGTTGGCTCAGGCAAAAATTGATGAGAAATATGGCAAGTTCTTCGCCATGGTCAAGGACCTGAGTTTGCAGATCCCCTTCCTAGAAGCAATCGAAACAATCCCCTCCTATGCAAAATTCTTGAAAGATTTGGTGACTAGAGGGTCCAGAAAGGAGAAAGTAGTGTTGACGGCAGAGTGTAGCGCTCTTATCCAGAGGGCAAATCCGCCGAAACTTAAAGACCCGGGGAGCTTTTCCATTCCTTGCACGATCGGAGCAGTGAAGATTCATCGTGCACTCGTCGATCTCGGAGCGAGTGTTAGCTTGATGCCCTTGTCGATGTACAAGAGAATAGGAATGGGTGATTTGGAGCCCACCGGGATGACCCTGCAACTTGCTGACCGGTCGGTAAAATATCCGGTGGGAGTTGTGGATGACCTTCCCGTGAATGTGAGAGGGGTGCATGTGCCTGTGGACTTTGTGGTCATGGACATGCCCGAAGACGCACACACCCCCATTATCCTGGGACGGCCTTTCATGGCCACTGCTGGCGTTCTAATAGATGTGAAGAACGGAAAACTATCTTTGAACGTCGGCGGAGAGAAAGTTGAGTTTGACCTGGGATTATCTATGAAGCACCCCGATCCTCCTGATGACCTCCGGTGCAATTTGCTTGAGATAGAAGAAGAAAAAGCTGTAGAGGAGAGCTCATGGGAGATTCTCCTGAGAAACCCCCCCGATGACTTGGGGGATTTAGAAGATGAAGAAGGCCCCGAAGACAAAGAAGCTGCTGGAAAACCAAGTGCAGCAAGAACGACCCCTCCCGGGTTCCCCAAGACTCCTCCTGCGAGGAGAACGGGGAAAGAGCTCACTGACCTCACTAAAGACGAGGTCCGGATCCTGAAGAAGATGGCGGAAAGCGCCAACACCAAGGAAAAGCCCCCGGATCTCAAGAACAAAGGGAGGGTAGTCGAGCAAGTATTTTTCTAGCCGCTGACTACTCCAAGCGCCTTCAGCTCCAACAAGGAAGAGATGCCGAAGTTTGGGCATCACCCGTATCAGCCACCATGAGCATCTCTTGCGGGCGTCGAGCCAACGATGTTAAACAAGTGCGCTTCATGGGAGGCAACCCATGTTCTAAACTTTTTCCCACTTTTTAGCGTTAATTTTTACTTTATTTTATCTATTTTTATAAATAAAATCTGCCGCGAGAACATCCGTTCGGGGACTTAAGCAAATTTCTTGGTTTTTGCAGGAAACAGGCCCCAACCGATCGGGTGACAACTCACCCGATCGGTTGGGACGTATCAGATACATGCCGAGATCTGTCCCCATATGACCCGATCGGTTGAGTAATGAAGAGACCGGGTGGCAGACCGGGTGAGCTGGGGAGAACTCTCGGAATTTTTTGGGGAATATCAACCGATCGGTTGAGTTCATGCACGATCGGTTGACGCGACCGGGTGGGCTGCTCTCAATTCTCGGGAAAAACATGGTAAGCGGCCAACCGATCGGTTGACATTTCAACCGACCGGTTCGCCTGTAGCTGTTGACCGACTAGAACTTTCGAATTTTGACTACCCGATCGGGTGGGTTTCCACCCGATCGGTTCATTTTCGACCCTATAAATAAGCCTTGGCACACGGCGACCGCCACCCGACCTCAGAAAACCCCCTTCACACGATTTCACACCCACCAGCTGTGAAATCGACTTCCTCTACCCCACGTACTATCCCTAAACCCTCATCCCCACTCGATCCCATACTTCCCCACCTCCGCCACCTCGCCATAGTCGGCACCCCATCATCAAAACGCCCAAACCCTAACCCTAGACCGAAAATTTTCAAAATTCTGTTCTTGTCAGATCAACGGGCGGCGGCTTCCCGGATTGTTTTCTCCTACTGCACGAGACCCCCGGGCGCTCAATCTCGCTGCATCGATGGATAACATTCTTCCACTCTGCACATCTTCAACTTTATCTGCATTATCCTAAATTGGTGTGGTATCTCCTTTACTTGCCCTATATTCATCTTAAGTTCGCTACCCACGTAGCCGCCATGTCTAAGAAGGGGAAAGAGATTGCATCGTCTTCGCGCCGTAATCCGCTCCACGGCCCCTTTTCCCCCTCTTTCCTTGGCATAAAACCTTCTACGGAAGAGCAGTCTGACCGTTTACGAGCACTGCTTCATCGTCTGATGAGACCCACACTCTTCGCCGATCGCCCCACACTCGAAGCTCTAGGGCTTTCGAACGGCGTAGCGAGAATTTTCAACTGTATCGGGTGCCATACCCTCTCTCACATCCATGCTCACACACACCGAAATCTCACGCTCGAATTCCTCAGTTCCCTCGAGTTGTTTGATGGAGGTTTCTCCTTCCGCGCTTTCAATTATGACTTCTCTCTGGGTTTCATCGAGATGAGCAATATGCTTAATCTCCATCACCCCGACCCTAATACTGAACATTCCACCCACGATCGAACTGACATATACTCTCAATTTCGGGCTGATGGTGTTTGGCAACGATTTACCCGGTACGCCACCTTTCCTCCCTAGGCTCCTGCCTCCTACATTATTCACCCGTGTTACCGCCTCGCCCATTGCATCCTCGCCAACACTGTTTTCGCCTGTGTGGATGTGTCCACTGTATCTAGGGATGAGCTCTTCTTTCTCTACGCTATGTCCGATGACAGGATCCTTGGGCACGTCCCTATTCCTATAGACGCCGCTCATTGGATCATCCACGAAATTTTCGCTGTTAGCCGCGCCATCTCTGGTTCCATCTGTTGTGGTGGGATGATCACTCTTATTGTCAGTTGTGTTCTGAGGGTATCTCCTGACCTACCTATTTTGCCTGGGCGTAGCCGTATTGATCGTGATTACTTGATCGACATCAATATGCTCACTCCCTTCGGTGAAGACCGTGCTGTCTACCTCTACAGCCCCGCCTGCGAACCTTTCGCGATCCTGCCACCTTTGGCCCCTTTGCGGGTACCCTATACCCCGTGTCACGACCCGCTTCCCTAAAATGGAGGCGAGACGTGAAAAGGTCCGCACGGGAGTGGAGCTGTGAAGCCCCAAACCCGATAAGCGTCAATAATACTTAAGCAGGTCCCTATAACCACGACAGAATAACAATAATAACACAAGTAGAGACTGAAATAAAAATTCCACATCTCACAAATTGTCCAACATCAACAAAAAGTCCAACATCCAGAAAAAGCCACCAGGCTAAAAGAAAAGAGTCTAAAGGCCCAGAACAAGGCCAACAAAAACTGCAACAACAACAAGTATGGGTGCTACGCACCGATAACAAAACAACTGTCTAATAAATGTAAAACACAACGAAGACACTAGGACTGGTCCCCAGTGTCCACGTACTCCCCGTCAAACACAAGTACGGGCTCGGCGTCAGCAAACACCTCGTCCTCAACAAGTAACTCAGGCTCGGGCTCTAACATGTGTCACCCAAAAGAGAAAAGGGGCACATGTCAGCAAGTCGAAAGACTTGTGCAAGGAAACGGGAATAATGGTAAACTAGCAACCTAGCAATTAAAACATGGTGCATGGCAAGTAAAGTACGGTGGTAACAAGTAAGGTAAAGGAGAGTACATGTGGCAAGTATTAAGTGGTAGGGGTGACATGTAATGTCAAGTAACAAGTAAAGTACAAGGGATCACTCGACGAGTGCCCTATTGCCCGCAGGCTGTGTTCAAGTATCAAGTACAAGGGATCAGTCAACGAGTGCCCTATTGCCCGCAGGCTGTGATGAGCTCGTCTTCTGGAACACGAGCCAGAAAGTGTATTTGATAAGTATGGCGTAGGGGTGCACCTAGCCGGAACAAGTAGCACTAGTATGTAGCGATGCTACGCAATCACGATGAGTATTCAAGCATGCAATGACATGAGCAGATAATTCGCATACCGTTAATTAAATTAAACGTGACAGGCGAAATGCAATGACATGAACATATTCGCGTACCGTTAATTAAATTAAACGTGACAGGCGAAATGCAATGACATGAACATATTCGTGTACCGTTAATTAAATTAAACGTGACAGGCGAAATGCAATGACAGTTAAGGATGCATGGATGACATGAACAGTTAATACGCGTACCGTTAAGGAAAGTAAACGTGACATACAAGCATGATGAGGGTGACGGACCAAGCTTCGTTGTCAAGCTAGGTCAATGGCGTCTAGACGGCTATCCTTTCACCATCTAGTCTCTTTTACGCTAAAGCAAGGCAAATGACCTAAGACATGGCCTAAATCAAGGGATGCAAGTTTCACTTGCATAGCACCGGGGATGGCGACTACTCCGTCACACGGATGCCAATCTATGGGGAAATCACTGTTATGGGGGAACAACCATCAAACAACATGAAATTTATTAGGGTTTCATAAAAATACTAATAGACTATGAAAACATAGAGGAATCGATTTCTTACCAAGAGGAGACGGAAGGAACACTCCGGGGAACCCTAGGATCAGATCTGGAAAAGATTGGAGAAGTTTGGGGAAACTAGGGTTTTGGGGGATTTGGGGATTTTGATGGGTTTGGGTGAGATTTTGGGGAAGATGAGAGGTAGATAGAGTAGATGGATGGTTTGGATGATGATTCTAGGGCTTGGAATGGAGAAATGAAGCTTGGAGGAAGATGGGGGCTGAAGGGGGAAGATTTTAGGGTTTTAGGTCGTGTTGGAGAAGAAGAAGTCGTTTGGGTTGGGTTTAAATAGGTTGAGCTGGCGGCTGCCCAGAAATTAGGGTTTTAACACTGGTTAGTCGGTCAAAGAGCAACCACTGACCGACTAGTTTGGCAACTAGTCGGTCGGTCGACCAACGCAGACCGACTAAGTGCAAACAGTAACTCCTGAACGAAAATAGGATTCTAGAGTTAGTCGGTCCATGAACAAATACTGACCGACTAGTTTAGCATCTAGTCGGTCGATGAACGTTCTTAGACCGACTAAGAGTAAACAGTAACTGATACAAAATAATATGATGAGTTAGTCGGTTAAAGAAGCATTGCTGACCGACTAGTTTGCAACCTAGTCGGTCAACCAACGTTCTTAGACCGACTAACGATAAACAGTAACTCCTGAGAAATTTAGAAAGCTAACTAGTCGGTCCAAGAAGGATTGCCGACCGACTGGATCGTCATCTAGTCGGTCGGTGCCCCTTCTTATACCGGCTAATGAGCACAGAAAAGTTCCGATACGGAGCGCGGGGCCCCGGGATCGATTCCTAAGACTCCTAGGCTTGATCTAATAGTTAGATACGACCGTTATGAAGTCCGTCACGAGTGACACACTTCGAAATCGACGATCCTAAGGAAGAAGCGAGAAAATACGACGAATCGATCGAAAATGAAAGCTACGGAGACGAAAACCACACATGAGGAGAAAATCCACCAAAACATATATTATATTATATTAAATCCAGATACATGAAAAGCAGTCGTTACATCCTCCCCAACTTAAGAAAAATTCCGCCCTCGGAATTTCCAAAAACTCACGAGTCCGGAAACAAAAGTGGGAAGCGCTCTCACATCTCATCCTCATTCTCCCAAGTAGACTCTCCAGGTGAACCGTGTCGCCACATCACCCTCACAAGATTGACAATCTTGTTCCGAAGCGATTTCTAACGCCTGTCCAGGATCTGCACTGGATGCTGGTCATACGTCAAATCGGGGCGAACGGTAATCTCCGAAAAATCCACCGCATGAGACGGATCGCTAATGTATCGACGAAGCTGCGACACATGGAAAACATTGTGAACTCCTTCCAAAGATGGCGGCAAGGCCAAGCGATAAGCTACCTCGCCAACCCTCTCCAAAACGTCAAACGGTCCAATGTATCGCGGGCTCAACTTTCCACGCTTCCCGAAACGAATCACACCACGATTCGGGGAAATCTTCAAGAACACATGGTCGCCCGGCTGAAACTCCAAAGGACGACGTTTAGCATCCGCCCAATGCTTAAAACGGTCCTGAGCAATTCTCAACCTTTCCCGAATATTCCTGACGATACCCACGGCCTCCACGATCATCTCAGGTCCCAACAACTCCCGATCACCAACGTCATCCCAACTCAATGGCGATCGACATTTCCTCCCATAAAGAGCGGCGAAAGGCGCCATGCCAATACTCGCCTGGAAGCTGTTGTTGTAGGAAAACTCCACCAAGTGTAGATGGTCCTCCCACGAACCCTTGAAATCCAACATGCACGCCCTCAGCATGTCTTCCAAAATCTGAATCGTCCTCTCGGACTGGCCATCCGTCTGCGGATGGTATGCCGTGCTGAAACTCAGACGCGTACCCAAGCTCTTCTGCAAACTCTGCCAGAACTGAGATGTGAACCTCGTGTCTCTGTCAGACACGATACTCACGGGGACTCCATGAAGTCGCACAACCTCCTGCACGATTCACGTTACATCACTATCCAAACTAGGAAAAGGAAATAAAACGGAGAGTAAAAAGAATTTACCTCCATATATCTCCTTGCTAGCGCCTCAGTGGACTGTCCCACTCGGAACGGAATAAAGTGCGTAGATTTGGTCAATCGATCTACGATCACCCAAATCGCGTCATTCTGCTTCGGACTCCGAGGTAGTCCAGTCACGAAATCCATAGTGATGTGTTGCCATTTCCACTCCGGAATCGGAAGCGGTTGTAGCAACCCGGCCGTACGCTGATGCTCCGCCTTCACTTGCTGGCATACCAAGCACTTGGCTACACTCCGAGCCACGCTCCTCTTCATACCATGCCACCAATAATTCAGACGAAGATCCTGGTACATCTTGGTGCCACCAGGATGCACAGAATACGGCGAACTGTGTGCCTCCACCATCAATTCCTCTCTGATGTCCCCAGCTGGCACACACAACCTGGCTCCGAACCTCAGCGAGCCATCCTCATGAATCAAAAAGTCAGTCCACAGACCGGCTTCCACCATCTCCCGAATCCTCACCAGCTTCGGATCCTCAGCCTGGCCAGCCTTAATCCGATCCACGATCGTCGACTGTACCTACATGTACATCAACGACGAAGCCTCTCCAGGAAGAACAATCTCCACACCAGACTCACAAAAATCCTGCTGCAATCTCCACTGCGAGGTCAAAATCATCACCGCTGGGAGCCTACTCAAAGCATCTGGAACCACATTCACCTTGCCAGGGTGAAACTGTAAATCAATATCATAATCCGCCATAAGCTCCAACCATCGACGCTGTCGCATGTTGAGCTCCTTCTGAGTGAAAATATACTTCAAGCTTTTGTGATCGGTGAAAATCTTCACTTTCTCACTCAGCAGGAAGTGCCTCCAAATCTTAAGAGCAAACACAACGACAGCCAACTCCAAATCATGCGTCGGATAATTCTTCTCATGAACCTTAAGCTGACGAGACGCATACGCCACAACATGCCCGTGCTGATGCAACACGCAACCTAGACCCTTGCCAGAAGCATCGCAAAAGATCTCAAATCCACCGCTGCGATCAGGCACAACAAGAATAGGGGCACTCGTCAGCCTCTCCTTCAGAACACCAAAAGCACCCTCACAATCACCCGACCAAACAAAAGCAACATCCTTCCGCGTCAACCTGGTCATCGGCTCGGCAATACGAGAAAAGTCCTTAATGAATCGCCGATAATAACCAGCAAGTCCAAGAAAACTCCGAATCTCAGATGCTGACGACGGAACAGGCCACTCCCTGATGGCCCTAATCTTCTCGGGATCCACTGAAATACCATCTCCAGTCACCACATGCCCGAGAAAAGCAACTCGATCCAGCCAAAACTCGCACTTTGAAAACTTAGCATACAACCGATGCTTCCTCAAAATCTCCAACACCGTCCTTAAGTGCGAGGCATGCTCTTCCTCCGACTTCGAATAGATTAGAATGTCGTCAATAAAGATAACGACAAACTTATCCAAAAAGTCGTAGAAAATCAGGTTCATCAGATTCATGAAAACTGCGGGCGCGTTAGTTACGCCGAAAGGCATAACCACGAACTCATAGTGTCCATACTTCGTCCTGAATGCTGTCTTCGGAACATCTCCCTTCTTCACCTTCAACTGATGGTAACCACTCCTCAGATCCAATTTTGAAAACACCCTCGAACCTCCAAGCTGATCAAAAATATCATCGATGCGAGGCAATGGGTATTTATTCTTAATGGTCACCGCATTCAACTCCCGATAGTCCACGCACATGAGACGCGAACCATCCTTCTTCTTTACCAGCAACACCGGTGCTCCCCACGGAGACACACTAGGATTAATATAACCCTTCTGCAACAGTTCATCCAACTGCTTCCGCAACTCTTCCAACTCAACAGGTGCCATACGATACGCGCCTTCGAAATCGGCTGCGCACCTGGAACAAGATCGATAGAAAATTCCAAAGCCCGATCAGGCGGCAGTCCAGACATCTCCTCGGGGAAGACGTCGCCAAAATCTCGCACCACAGCTGGCCACTCCAGCTCCATCAGCATAGCCACAGCCTCCACCGGCCTGGCCCGAAATCTGACAGGACCAAGCGAACTGCTACCACGACTGAACTCAAACACTGGATGTCCGGGGATCTCGAACACCACCTTCTTTCTCCGACAGTCGATCGTAGCATAGAAGCTCGCAAGCCAGTCCATCCCAAGAACTGCATCATAGTTGATGATGTCGTGGACAATGAAATCAGCATAAAGCTCACGTCCACAAACCACCAACGGGCAAGAATTGCACCCACGATGCACCGAGACTACACCGTTCCCTGTGACGATATTCCAACTCTTAGGAAGAGAGGACGTCGACAAAGAATGCTTCTCCACGAAGCTCCGGGCCAAAATGCACATCGATGCACCAGAGTCAAAGAGGACTCGTGCAGGGAACATGCAAACCAAAACCACACCTAACAAGCAATTAACAATCAAATCCTAGTCTAGCAAACAATCATGAGCAAGCAACCAATATAATCAAAAATCAAACTAACTAAGGAAGATAAATAGCTAGAATGAGCGTTACCTGCAATAACTTCATCCACGGCCATGCTCTCCTCCTCAGTCATCAGAAAGGCCTGCCCTCTCGGCGGAACAGCCTGCCGAAAGGCCTGTCTCTGTGGAACAAGGGGCGCTCCACGTCCAACGGGCACAGGAGCTCGCTGCTGCAACGGCTGTGCTACAATAGGAGCCCGCCAAGGCTGCCTCGACTTCGGACACTCCCGGATGGTGTGGGCAGGATCTCCGCAGACAATGCACTGTCCTAGAAACCTCCTACACTGATCCCTGAGGTGTCCAGTCTTGCCACAGAAATGGCAAGTCTTCAGAATAGGCCCTCCTGGCCTCTTGAACTGCACCGGATGACTAGGCTTGAAACCAGGCCTAACCACCGCCCTGGCCTGCTCCATAGGCCTCTTCCCAGCTCCGGAAACATGTCCCTTCCTCTGATTCAAATTTAACTCTTACCGCCTCGCAGCAATCAGAACCTTCTGATATGTCTCCAAGTCAGAAGAGGTCACAAAGCTCTGAATCTCCAAGGCAAGTCCCTGGAGAAATCGCTGAGCTTTCTCAACGGCATCCTGCACCATCTTAGGTGCAAACCGACTGAGCCTCGTGAACTCCTGGTGGTACTGATCCACCGACAAGCTCCCCTGCTTCAGATCTATAAAGCACTGCAGCATCACCTGCCGAGCAGCCTTCGGGAAGAACTCTCCATCGAATCTGGACTTGAAGGTAGCCCAAACGATCGGCTCCACCAGCATCTTCTCTTCCGCATCCCACCAATTCCTGGCGTTGTCCTTCAGCTGCCTCTTAGCCAAATCAACCCATCCAGCCGGGTTAATCTTCGCCATTGCCAAGTTATCCTCAATGTTCCTTATCCACTCGTCGGCAGCCAGAGGACCCTCAGAACCATCAAAATATGCGGGACCCAGCTCCCGAAATTGCTTCGCTCCTGGCTCAGAGCGAGGGGCATCCGGAAGAGCCCGGGCAGCTCGAGCAAGCGGAGCATTCTGGACTTGCAGAAGCACGCCCTGCTAAACTTGCATCATCTGGAGCATCATCCGCATCATCTTACCGCTGGTGGGTTCCCGCTCAGGCTCCTCATTATGAGGGATCGCGCTACTTCCCCCACCACGGGTGAAACGTCTTCCTGCCCTCTAGTGACACGGAAAACAAATCAGATAAGACTCATAGCTTATGACTCGGACGTCGAACTTAATTTATTCGACATTCTAATATTATTATCGCTATTCCAAAAATCGCAGTTACAGAAGGACCTGCATGGGCCACCAACAAAACCTGTCACGACCCGCTTCCCTAAAATGGAGGCGAGACGTGAAAAGGTCCGCACGGGAGTGGAGCTGTGAAGCCCCAAACCCGATAAGCGTCAATAATACTTAAGCAGGTCCCTGTAACCACGACAGAATAACAATAATAACACAAGTAGAGACTGAAATAAAAATTCCACATCTCACAAATTGTCCAACATCAACAAAAAGTCCAACATCCAGAAAAAGCCACCAGGCTAAAAGAAAAGAGTCTAAAGGCCCAGAACAAGGCCAACAAAAACTGCAACAACAACAAGTATGGGTGATACGCACCGATAACAAAACAACTGTCTAATAAATGTAAAACACAACGAAGACACTAGGACTGGTCCCCAGTGTCCACGTACTCCCCGTCAAACACAAGTACGGGCTCGACGTCAGCAAACACCTCGTCCTCAACAAGTAACTCAGGCTCGGGCTCTAACATGTGTCACCCAAAAGAGAAAAGGGGCACATGTCAGCAAGTCGAAAGACTTGTGCAAGGAAACGGGAATAATGGTAAACTAGCAACCTAGCAATTAAAACATGGTGCATGGCAAGTAAAGTACGGTGGTAACAAGTAAGGTAAAGGAGAGTACATGTGGCAAGTATTAAGTGGTAGGGGTGACATGTAATGTCAAGTAACAAGTAAAGTACAAGGGATCACTCGACGAGTGCCCTATTGCTCGCAGGCTGTGTTCAAGTATCAAGTACAAGGGATCACTCAACGAGTGCCCTATTGCCTGCAGGCTGTGATGAGCTCGTCTTCTGGAACACGAGCCAGAAAGTGTATTTGATAAGTATGGCGTAGGGGTGCACCTAGCCGGAACAAGTAGCACTAGTATGTAGCGATGCTACGCAATCACGATGAGTATTCAAGCATGCAATGACATGAGCAGATAATTCGCATACCGTTAATTAAATTAAACGTGACAGGCGAAATGCAATGACATGAACATATTCGCGTACCGTTAATTAAATTAAACGTGACAGGCGAAATGCAATGACATGAACATATTCACGTACCGTTAATTAAATTAAACGTGACAGGCGAAATGCAATGACAGTTAAGGATGCATGGATGACATGAACAGTTAATACGCGTACCGTTAAGGAAAGTAAACGTGACATACAAGCATGATGAGTGTGACGGACCAAGCTTCGTTGTCAAGCTAGGTCAATGGCGTCTAGACGGCTATCCTTTCACCGTCTAGTCTCTTTTACGCTAAAGCAAGGCAAATGGCCTAAGACATGGCCTAAATCAAGGGATGCAAGTTTCACTTGCCTAGCACCGGGGATGGCGACTACTCCGTCACACGGATGCCAATCTATGGGGAAATCACTGTTATGGGGGAACAACCATCAAACAACATGAAATTTTGTCACGCCCCGCTTCCCAAAATGAACGGAGGCGAAGCGTGACAAGGCCCGCTTAGGCCAGAGCTGAGAAGCTCGGACCCAATAAGCGTCTGTAGAGGTACCATTTTAAAAGATTTTCAGGTTCTTGCATTAATATAGTTCGAAACAACAGAAAGTACAGAAAAGAAGTTTGCATTCATTAGATTAGAGATATGATATCCAACAAGTACCAAGTCTAAAAAGAAGCCTAAGCGTGGCAACAAACTATCTAAAAGAAAACTGAAGTAGTAACCTCTGAAAGTGGCGACTAAAAGACCTCACGGTCTGGTCCTTGTCAGGTACGTACTTTGATGTCGACGTCCTCAGCTCCACGTACTCCAGCGAATCTGCCTCGTCCACGATCTCTGGCTGAACACCTGACGTACAGCACCCAAGAAAAAGGAACTGTACGTCAGGTAAAGTCTACAAGGAGGGTTAGACTTTACTGCAAGTGCACCGAACTTTAAACAACGGTTTACTGGTTGATTAGCATGCTGAGGTTCTTTTACACAACAGTTTACTGGTTGATTAGCATGCTGAGGTTATAACAGAGTAACACGACAGGAAGTAACGCAGCAGGAAGTAAAACGGGACAAGTAGTAGTCGTAGCGTGTGCTACCAACTACGGGACTAACCTACAGGTGTCAAGACAAGATGGGACGTGACGGAAACAAGGCAGGACAAGACAAGTGAGACACGAAAAGGGTTCACGCCTTACGGTTCGAGGGGGATCAGACCCTCTTGCCGTGCGCACGCTCAACCCAACCCCAAACCCCAAGACAAGACAAGACATGACACCAGTACAAGGGATCACTCGCTCTAGCTTGGCGAGTGCCCTATTGCCCGCAGGCTGAGAATCCGTACAAGGGATCACTCTCTCTAGCTTGGAGAGTGCCCTATTGCCCTCGGGCTATGTATCCGTACAAGGGATCACTCTCTCAACTTGGAGAGTGCCCTATTGCCCGCAGGCTGTGAATCAGTACAAGGGATCACTCGGCGAGTGCCCTATTGCCCAGCGGGCTGTGCAAGACGGGACGTGACGTGACAAGAAGGGAAGGGTTATTCTAGGGTGTCCACACACACGCACACACATGATAGCCCTACAGCATTAAAAAGTTGTTGTTGTCAGGCTCAGACTTCGTCGTCAAGTCTGAGCCGTCAGGAGTCGTCCCGGACGCTATCATTTCACGTCCGGTTCTATACATTCACAGTCTAACAGTTCTAAGAATCTAAGACCAAAGCACGGTCAAAAACGCAAGTGGGTACACTTGCCTGAAATGGCGAGTGTGTCGTCCTTTCGAAGCGCCTCGTCCAAGCGTCTCGTCCGTAGAAGTCTGTCTGAAATATCGCCACGGCGACGATGTCAGGTCGCGTTTTCAATAAATCCTATTTAGGTTCGTTTCTAGGTTGGACGTGGCTACCCTAACAGTCACAAGTCAAAGTGTCCGTTTAGCCTATCCGACGATTCTATCCTATGTGCACAGAAATTCAGTTCGTTCGTCGATTTTCTACGGTGGACAACGTTTTAAAGGTGCAGAAATTAAATTTAAATTTATTAAGTTGCTGATTTTTAATTAGGTTTCGGTTATCTACGGTGTAGGTTGTTTTTACGAGTTAGGGGACTAACCTGGAACAGCGATCAAGCGACATCTGACGTCGGGTCTGAACGGCTATGGCAACGAGCTAGGGGACGTCGGCGAGTGGCAACATGCAAGAGGACGTCGAGATCCAGGCGGTAGCAATGCGGCGTATATAACTATCTGCGTCATAAGATAAAGATATTTAGCTAAAAATATGCTTAACTAAAAGATATTAATGTACCCTAAATATAATATAACTAGCTGGTAATAAAATCACTAGTGTACTTTACATTCGGTCTAACATTATGCACTAATTTTATTAGAAGCTAACTGTTATAACATAATTATCATATTATTATTTAATAATCTAACTCACATAGTTTAACTAGGTTACTGTTTGTGGTTTGTACCAACATCTCATACTCAACCTATATGTATAAATATATAAAGCTGTTAATATTATAACACTATAAAAAAATAAGTATCAACCTATGGTTAAAAGTGCACTAACACTCAAAGGGTACTAACCTACTGAAATTAACAATTTAACACCATTAAAAACTAAACGGCCTGTATATACATATGTTTACAGTTTATTATTTTTTTAAGGAGAACTAATACATAACCCTAGCTTAGGTTGTTAACAGAAGTATTATAACGCCTTAAACTTACTGGATATGTTACTAACATATTTAATAACATTTAGTTTAACATCAACACTTACGTGATACATGCGATACTTGCTTCGCTCTTTCCTTTGCGCGCTGCAGGTGAAGCGACGGAGGCGATAAGGCAACGGGGCTGCGACGTCAGAGCAAAGGCGGTGTGGCCAGTCGGACGCATCAGAGGGAGGGAGGAGATCGGTGGTAGGAGGCGCGGCGTAGTGATCGAGTCGAGGGCTGCGAGGCACAGATGTTGGGCTCGTCGATGACCTTGGGTTTGCGACGTGGGAGGTGAGGCTGCCGTATGGCTGGACGCGGGAACCGGCAAGGGGATTCTGAGGTACCGGGCGCTCGAAGTGGCTGCCGGGAGGAGCAGCGAGCAAGGGGAAAAGCCGGAGGGGCTCCGGCGGTGCTCGAGGAGAGGAGGCAGTGCGCTACTAGAGGGGAGGCCGGAGAAGAGATGGCCGGATCTGTGCGACGGCTTGCGCTCATTGATGGCGGGAGGGCAGCAGCGCGGGGCTCGTCGGCGTGGGTGATGGGGTTTGGTTTTCGTGTTTTGAGAGGAGGCGGCGGCTGAAAAAAAACAACGAAACCCTAGCATCCTATGTATCTTATAATAGGAGAAGAGATCTCATGTGAGGAGAGAAATTTGGGGGGGGAGAGAGGCCACGTGGGGAGAGAGGGAGAGACAACGTGGGTTGTGTGGTTTAGATTTTAAGGGGTTAGTAAAAAAACATTTGATTTGATTGGATTTTGAAACCACCCATAGTATTTAAATATATGATTTATTATTAGTTGAGAATCTTAATTTAATTGGTTATGGTTTTTTTTTTAAAAAAAAAAGTTTAACAATGTGGTTGCTAAAAACGCACAGACTCTTTCTTTTAAAAAAAAGGATTTTATAAAAACAGTATTTTTAAAAGAATTAATGAGTTAAGCATATAGGTCTCCCGGCATCCAAAAATTACAAAGAAAAATACCAGGGTGATCGTGCCTCCGAGAGGATTGTAAATACGGGGTCCGGTCACGCGTAAGAGCTATAAGGGATAAAAAATAAAAATCAAAACACGAACGTACGCAATAATAACAAGATATGCATAAAAAGCGTATGACCGAAAAGTGACCGTTACATCCTACCCACCTTAAGAAATGATTCCGTCCTCGGAATCACTTACACTAGTTATAATATCACCCATATAACCTTATACCCGCAACTATCATATCTACCCATAAAGATTTCTAATCCCGTAACTTCGAACAACATTCCTTAATAATCCCTCATAATCCATCTTTTCACTGGGCAAAGCCACGACTAAACTCACCTCCTAATAATATAGATCCACCTCTACCGTTCCAATTTCCAACTCCAAGTTCTCATAAAAAATAATAATCATCTTCTGATATCGTACCACTCCACTAAACATCATCATCGCTCATTAATATTTTTTTTTGAATTTCTAAATCTTTTCCTATCATTAATAAATCTCCAAAAAAATTGTGATTCTAGTCATCCACCAATCCAAGACAAAAACATTTGTCTACCCTATAATACCTTCACTAATCAGCAATCGTCGTGTCTTCAATACATTCTCGTCACATCTCTCCATAAATTCATCCACCAAATAATTTGATCTATCAGAATTACATCTCGTCCTACTCACTATAACTAATCCCAACCAATACTAAGTCCGACTACCTAAACATCCATTTATCTCCACACGTCGTGTTATTCTCAAAGTCTTCTCACATCAACTCATCAATCAAGGCTCGATGCTAATAAAAACTCTACTCAATCTCATGATCACCCTAACTCATACTATTCTCCACAGTTACTCCTATCTACTACCCGTCTAAGCCTCAAGTCTGATGAGTCATCATCTCCTCGCATTTAATCTCATTCAAACAGAATTCTCCATTGAGCACGTCTCACATCGGTATTATAAATAAGTCTTGGACAGTTCATTCTTTTCATCCAACAGATATTCTAATCCATCATCCTCGTGTTCCCAAAATCAATTAATCATTGCCATAATAAAACTCATCTCACTCCCTGAGCCTACCCGCAAACAAAATCCTACAACGATAATAGCTAGGCCCAATTAATATAACAATCATAAACATGAAAATCTTTGTTTAAGGAAGAAAGAAGAGAAGAGAAAGAGAGACTTCAAGGCCAAAGAAATATTTTAAAACATTTGGAAAAACGTGTGGCGTTGCGGTAATGGATGAGGGAAGTTAAGTGATTTGTGATCTTGTGAGCTAGTCTTAAAACTTTAAAGATTTGGTTTTTTTTTAAAAACAAAGTTTTGATATGATTCACATACAACCAAGATAAACCATTTATTAAAATTAAAACTCAGTCTAAGGATCTGCCTGCGATGACACCATTCATATAAGTATGAATACCGTCATTCAGACAACTTCCAGCATACCATGGTTAACACTGAGTACACATTCAAGACACAGGAGACAAACATCAGGATCCTAAAGATGACACACTCATACAGGTCTACACACTCTACCTATACTCAGGCACTGCAACGACATCACCTACCAGAGGGCCTACTCCTAAACTGGAGATAGCATGGATAACTACAAGGTCTAATGTCTAGATAAAAGAAGGAAAGAAAACTAAATCAAAAGCGGAACGAAATAAGATCGGAAGGAACGAGTTCAAATAAGGCAAGATAAGGAGGTAGTTGGTTGGGTGGAAAACGATTGTTTTGCAAATGAAAATAAATTTAAACAAAGGTTCTTGAAGTATGAGCACGATGAACATAGAGATGTTTATATGTAAAGAAATTTAAAATCCCCCTTTGTTTTAGAAAAATATTCTAAAGTACGTACGTAAACGGTTAAAATAAATTTCGTAGGTTAGAAAAATGATATATTGAATTCCCGAAATGGTAACAAAGTTTTAAAACTAAAATACGATGGATACTGATTTGAAAATAAGTACGAGGCCGTAACTTAAAACTTTTACGACCGAAAGGTTTCAAAATTTGCGAAAGAATTTTAACTCAACCGAAAGTAAGATATTTTAAATAATTAATAAAAGTTTTCAAAGAAGTCAAATTGGGCGGAGAATTTAATAATGAATTTTGAAAATGCTTTTAAAGGAAGCAGGTTTTGGGAAAGGGGAAAATTCGAAAATAAGTACAAGATAGTAGAAATAAATTGTGTAGTTTATAAAAGTAATATATATATATTGGAAACAAGGCAAATAAAAACCGAATATGAGGAATAACGATTTGAAACGAGTGCGAGATATTGACTTAAAACATTTACGTCCAAGAAAACTCCAAGTCAATTTAAAAGTTTTAACTCGATCCAAAACAACAAATTCTAAATATATAATATAGGGGTTTTCAAAGAAATCAAGCCAGAGCGAAAACTTAATAAGGAAAGTCGAAAATAATTTTAGAGGAGGTAGAATTGGTCAAGGAAGGGATTCAAAGAATCGATGATAATCGTCAGGAAACGATCACGAGAATCGAGAGAAAGGAAAAATGATCGCATGAAGAGTACGCGTAAGATATGAATCGTGAAGAGCTACGATGGGACTCTATGGTCGATAGCATAAAATTTGCAAGGATCAGAGGGATGCTAGAGGACAAGGGTTCTAATCATCGGGTCGTCTAAAGATTAGGATAACTCAGCTCAAAGGCTTCCTATGAGCTAGACTATACCCAGGATCTAAAGAGAAAGTTCCTAAGAGAAACAAGGTTACGTTCTGCTGGGCCCGAAGTCGATGGACCCGAGCGAACGACTAAAAGAAGGGCTCTGGAAATTTAACACGGTCAGAGTCAAGTGGCTACTAAGGTATTCTAGGACGAGGATGACTAATTCCTAACCAAGGCGTCAGACTATCAAATTGGGACGTCTACCCAAGTCTTCCTACTATCTAAGACTGGGAAACTAATTCAGACTTGTACGTGGATATTAAATGAATGCGGTACTTTTATTGTTCCGAACTTTTGCAAGACCTGCATGGGCCACCACTAAAACCTGTCACGCCCCGCTTCCCAAAATGAACGGAGGCGAAGCGTGACAAGGCCCGCTTAGGCCAGAGCTGAGAAGCTCGGACCCAATAAGCGTCTGTAGAGGTACCATTTTAAAAGATTTTCAGGTTCTTGCATTAATATAGTTCGAAACAACAGAAAGTACAGAAAAGAAGTTTGCATTCATTAGATTAGAGATATGATATCCAACAAGTACCAAGTCTAAAAAGAAGCCTAAGCGTGGCAACAAACTATCTAAAAGAAAACTGAAGTAGTAACCTCTGAAAGTGGTGACTAAAAGACCTCAAGGTCTGGTCCTTGTCAGGTACGTACTTTGATGTCGACGTCCTCAGCTCCACGTACTCCAGCGAATCTGCCTCGTCCACGATCTCTGGCTGAACACCTGACGTACAGCACCCAAGAAAAAGGAACTGTACGTCAGGTAAAGTCTACAAGGAGGGTTAGACTTTACTGCAAGTGCACCGAACTTTAAACAACGGTTTACTGGTTGATTAGCATGCTGAGGTTCTTTTACACAACAGTTTACTGGTTGATTAGCATGCTGAGGTTATAACAGAGTAACACGACAGGAAGTAACGCAGCAGGAAGTAAAACGGGACAAGTAGTAGTCGTAGTGTGTGCTACCAACTACGGGACTAACCTACAGGTGTCAAGACAAGATGGGACGTGACGGAAACAAGGCAGGACAAGACAAGTGAGACACGAAAAGGGTTCACGCCTTACGGTTCGAGGGGGATCAGACCCTCTTGCCGTGCGCACGCTCAACCCAACCCCAAACCCCAAGACAAGACAAGACATGACACCAGTATAAGGGATCACTCGCTCTAGCTTGGCGAGTGCCCTATTGCCCGCAGGCTGAGAATCCGTACAAGGGATCACTCTCTCTAGCTTGGAGAGTGCCCTATTGCCCTCGGGCTGTGTATCCGTACAAGGGATCACTCTCTCAACTTGGAGAGTGCCCTATTGCCCGCAGGCTGTGAATCAGTACAAGGGATCACTCGGCGAGTGCCCTATTGCCCAGCGGGCTGTGCAAGACGGGACATGACGTGACAACACGGGAAGGGTTATTCTAGGGTGTCCACACACACGCACACACATGATAGCCCTACAGCATTAAAAAGTTGTTGTTGTCAGGCTCAGACTTCGTCGTCAAGTCTGAGCCGTCAGGAGTCGTCCCGGACGCTATCATTTCACGTCCGGTTCTATACATTCACAGTCTAACAGTTCTAACAATCTAAGACCAAAGCACGGTCAAAAACGCAAGTGGGTACACTTGCCTGAAATGGCGAGTGTGTCGTCCTTTCGAAGCGCCTCGTCCAAGCGTCTCGTCCGTAGAAGTCTGTCTGAAATATCGCCACGGCGACGATGTCAGGTCGCGTTTTCAATAAATCCTATTTAGGTTCGTTTCTAGGTTGGATGTGGCTACCCTAACAGTCACAAGTCAAAGTGTCCGTTTAGCCTATCCGACGATTCTATCCTATGTGCACAGAAATTCAGTTCGTTCGTCGATTTTCTACGGTGGACAACGTTTTAAAGGTGCAGAAATTAAATTTAAATTTATTAAGTTGCTGATTTTTAATTAGGTTTCGGTTATCTACGGTGTAGGTTGTTTTTACGAGTTAGGGGACTAACCTGGAACAGCGATCAAGCGACATCTGACGTCGGGTCTGAACGGCTATGGCAACGAGCTAGGGGACGTCGGCGAGTGGCAACATGCAAGAGGACGTCGAGATCCAGGCGGTAGCAATGCGGCGTATATAACTATCTGCGTCATAAGATAAAGATATTTAGCTAAAAATATGCTTAACTAAAAGATATTAATGTACCCTAAATATAATATAACTAGCTGGTAATAAAATCACTAGTGTACTTTACATTCGGTCTAACATTATGCACTAATTTTATTAGAAGCTAACTGTTATAACATAATTATCATATTATTATTTAATAATCTAACTCACATAGTTTAACTAGGTTACTGTTTGTGGTTTGTACCAACATCTCATACTCAACCTATATGTATAAATATATAAAGCTGTTAATATTATAACACTATAAAAAAATAAGTATCAACCTATGGTTAAAAGTGCACTAACACTCAAAGGGTACTAACCTACTGAAATTAACAATTTAACACCATTAAAAACTAACCGGCCTGTATATACATATGTTTACAGTTTATTATTTTTTTTAAGGAGAACTAATACATAACCCTAGCTTAGGTTGTTAACAGAAGTATTATAACGCCTTAAACTTACTGGATATGTTACTAACATATTTAATAACATTTAGTTTAACATCAACACTTACGTGATACATGCGATACTTGCTTCGCTCTTTCCTTTGCGCGCTGCAGGTGAAGCGACGGAGGCGACAAGGCAACGGGGCTGCGACGTCAGAGCAAAGGCGGTGTGGCCAGTCGGACGCATCAGAGGGAGGGAGGAGATCGGTGGTAGGAGGCGCGGCGTAGTGATCGAGTCGAGGGCTGCGAGGCACAGATGTTGGGCTCGTCGATGACCTTGGGTTTGCGACGTGGGAGGTGAGGCTGCCGTATGGCTGGACGCGGGAACCGGCAAGGGGATTCTAAGGTACCGGGCGCTCGAAGTGGCTACCGGGAGGAGCAGCGAGCAAGGGGAAAAGACGGAGGGGCTCCGGCGGTGCTCGAGGAGAGGAGGCAGTGCGCTACTAGAGGGGAGGCCGGAGAAGAGATGGCCGGATCTGTGCGACGGCTTGCGCTCATTGATGGCGGGAGGGCAGCAGCGCGGGGCTCGTCGGCGTGGGTGATGGGGTTTGGTTTTCGTGTTTTGAGAGGAGGCGGCGGCTGAAAAAAAACAACGAAACCCTAGCATCCTATGTATCTTATAATAGGAGAAGCGATCTCATGTGAGGAGAGAAATTTGGGGGGGAGAGAGGCCACGTGGGGAGAGAGGGAGAGACAACGTGGGTTGTGTGGTTTAGATTTTAAGGGGTTAGTAAAAAAACATTTGATTTGATTGGATTTTGAAACCACCCATAGTATTTAAATATATGATTTATTATTAGTTGAGAATCTTAATTTAATTGGTTATGGTTTTTTTTTTTAAAAAAAAGTTTAACAATGTGGTTGCTAAAAACGCACAGACTCTTTCTTTTAAAAAAAAGGATTTTATAAAAATAGTATTTTTAAAAGAATTAATGAGTTAAGCATATAGGTCTCCCGGCATCCAAAAATTACAAAGAAAAATACCAGGGTGATCGTGCCTCCGAGAGGATTGTAAATACGGGGTCCGGTCACGCGTAAGAGCTATAAGGGATAAAAAATAAAAATCAAAACACGAACGTACGCAATAATAACAAGATATGCATAAAAAGCGTATGACCGAAAAGTGACCGTTACAAATTTATTAGGGTTTCATAAAAATACTAATAGACTATGAAAACATAGAGGAATCGATTTCTTACCAAGAGGAGACGGAAGGAACACTTCTGGGAACCCTAGGATCAGATCTGGAAAAGATTGGAGAAGTTTGGGGAAACTAGGGTTTTGGGGGATTTGGGGATTTTGATGGGTTTGGGTGAGATTTTGGGGAAGATGAGAGGTAGATAGAGTAGATGGATGGTTTGGATGATGATTCTAGGGCTTGGAATGGAGAAATGAAGCTTGGAGGAAGATGGGGGCTGAAGGGGGAAGATTTTAGGGTTTTAGGTCGTGTTGGAGAAGAAGAAGTCGTTTGGGTTGGGTGTAAATAGGTTGAGCTGGCGGCTGCCTAGAAATTAGGGTTTTAACACTGGTTAGTCGGTCAAAGAGCAACCACTGACCGACTAGTTTGGCAACTAGTCGGTCGGTCGACCAACGCAGACCGACTAAGTGCAAACAGTAACTCCTGAACGAAAATAGGATTCTAGAGTTAGTCGGTCCATGAACAAATACTGACCGACTAGTTTAGCATCTAGTCGGTCGATGAACGTTCTTAGACCGACTAAGAGTAAACAGTAACTGATACAAAATAATATGATGAGTTAGTCGGTTAAAGAAGCATTGCTGACCGACTAGTTTGCAACCTAGTCGGTCAACCAACGTTCTTAGACCGACTAACGATAAACAGTAACTCCTGAGAAATTTAGAAAGCTAACTAGTCGGTCCAAGAAGGATTGCCGACCGACTGGATCGTCATCTAGTCGGTCGGTGCCCCTTCTTATACCGGCTAATGAGCACAGAAAAGTTCCGATACGGAGCGCGGGGCCCCGGGATCGATTCCTAAGACTCCTAGGCTTGATCTAATAGTTAGATACGACCGTTATGAAGTCCATCACGAGTGACACACTTCGAAATCGACGATCCTAAGGAAGAAGCGAGAAAATACGACGAATCGATCGAAAATGAAAGCTACGGAGACGAAAACCACACATGAGGAGAAAATCCACCAAAACATATATTATATTATATTAAATCCAGATACATGAAAAGCAGTCGTTACACCCCGTCTCGCCTTCCTTGGGAGTTTTACCCCGATCCTTGGTATTCTCCATTAGTGCATCTGCCACCCTTGGATCCTCCCGATTGGCACCCCACTGTCGGCCCACCTAGTACAATCTTCTTCCACCACAGCCCCCCGGTGTAGGATCCTGCCAAAACAGAGTTAGGATCGATAATATGAAGTTTAGACTTACGCTTGCGTACGCTGCACGGTAGTCTACGAACTTCGCCTTCGGATTCGCCACGACGGATCGAGTCTTCTCACGAACGGAGTAAGGCTACTAAATCCACAATCTAAATCTCTACTTTAGATTAAGAACTTGGATAAGAGGGAGAGGAAATATTTCTGCAGAGCTTCGCTAGGATGAAGATGCATGCATGAATTTCATGCAAAAGGTGTAAGAAATGGCTTACCCTTGGGTCTTATTTATAGCCCCCAAGGTAGTTATTTTAGGGTAAGTTGTTCCTTTGGAACAACTTAATTAAGGTGTACCATGATACATGGTACATTATAAGCTTAAGTTGTACCATATGCATGGTACAACATAAGCTTAAGATATTCCCCCTTTATTAGCCATATGTCGCATGCACTTATGCATATATAATGCGACTTTCCCACTCATCCAGAGATCCTCTCCGCAAGGGAACATATTCCCTTTGTACACGACTTTGTGTACGCGACGTTCGAGGTCCGTATTCCCTCGTACATCCCCCACAAGGGTGTACAAACGTCTTCCATATCCAACATCTCCCACTCACACTTGAGGGGATTGTAAGAGAACGTCTTTCCCTTAGTTCTTTCATCTATCATACCGAGAAATAGACCGTGCGACCGTCATGCGCGTAGAGTCTGTTGTTGTGCACTTGTTAGAGATACACAACGACCTCGAAGGTGCAAAGTTGAGTAGTTCAACGCATGCTTTACCCTAGATTATTTCTTCACATTTCTTGTACTTTATATTCAACAATTGAATCCCATCTGGATTACAATTGGCTGGCCAGCTTTGAATCACTAAAGTCCAAATGCGAATATGAAATCAATCTTCCTCTTCTTGCGAACCTTCTGATCTTGACTTGATTCGCTTTTCTAACGTGCCCCGCCGAGCCGAATTACCATAGCCCATTAGTAACACGCTAAGATAGCGATCATCTCGTCAAATCTAAAGGAACCAATTGGAGTCCTTGAGGGTAAGAGTTAAGACCCGTATGGCCTTTGAGTCTCACATAATAGCAAACACTATTGCTACTAACTCATTGGTCGAAATGCATACGTGGTATGAACACGTATTACAACATCACTCCTTTCCCAGGGAGAGTATGTCTTAATGATGTTGTACGGATGAAAGATCAGACACCACAGTGCCTATCTTTTGAGTCCCCTTACTACTCCGGAAATATTCCCGGACTCTCATCCTGCATAAGACAGATAGGATTATAAAATCCAATGAGATCTTTTTATCCTTGTGATACAGATCTCAGATCTTTTGTCAGCATCCATATGATGCAGATCTTTCATTCGACTAACTTTGTTAAAGTCATGACTCTAAATCATTCGTCTAATGATTTTGACTTTAAACTAGTCTCATCTCTATCTTATCCATCTGATAAGATAAGGCGGTTGCTCATGTGAGAGAGCCAACCTTAATCTGTCCGACATACACACAATTCAGCTGAGATTTCAAAAAATGTACACAAACATTTCTTTAAGAAATTCATATGTAATGCTTGAAAAAAAACTTATTCTTTTATTAAATTTGATCTTTCTTAGACATGGGAATATATATATTGGTACAACTCAGCTCATACGCAATCCTTGGGATGATAAGTGTTTATAAAACACATTTCTGGGGATCGCTTTCGTAAGCTGATCCTCTATCATCTCATGCGTAGATATGTACCTTATGTCTACCTTCTTGGTTTTATCAGTCTTTTGCAAATCTGCAGTTCCTTTAAGATACTGCATTATCCTCTTAACCGCTTTCCAGTGTTTTTGCCCTGGGTTGGATTGGTAACAGCTTACCATTTCCAACTGCAAAACAGATGTCCGGTCTCGTACACACCATAGAGTACATAAGACTATCAACTGCACTAGAATATGGAACTTTTTCCATAATTTCTTTTTCCTTTTGGTTCTTTGGACACGATTCCAGATATAAATTATCGCATATGCTTATATGAATATCAATGGACTTGCAGTCCTGCATATTAAATCGTTCTAGAACCTTCTTTATATAAGTCTCCTGTGAAAGAGAAAGAAGTTTCTTCGAACGATTCCTTGAAACCTTAACTTCAAGGATATATGCGGCTTTTCCTATGCCTTTCATCTCAAATACTGATGAAAGCCAAGCCTTGATACTCATCACAAAGCCCTTGTCATTTCTGGCTATTAAAATGTCATCTACATATAGAGACATGATAATATACTTGCTTTTAATCCTCTTGATATATACTCAGTTATCTTCATCAAGCATGGAAAAAACCATTTGATAAGACAACTTCTTGAAATTGTATATACTATTGTCTCGAGGATTTACTTAAGACCATATATGGATTTACGAAGTTCACAAACCTTATGTTCGTTTCCTTCTTTTACAAACCCTGTTGGTTGTTCCATATAGATCTCCTCGTCCAATTCTCCATTGAGAAAGGCAGTCTTTACATCCATCTGATGTAATTCGAGGTATAAGCAAGCTACCATTGCCAGAAACATGCGAATCAAGGTAAAATGCACAACAGGTGAGAAGGTCTCTTCGTAGTCTATCCCTTCCTGTTGCGTAAAACCTTTCGCGACAAGGCGAGCTTTATATCTGTCAAATAGAGCCATCAGCCTTATGCTTGATTTGAGAACCCATTTGTTCCCAATTGCTCTATGTCCTCTGGGTAAGTTAACTAAGTCCCAGACTTGGTTAACTTTCATGGATTTCAATTCCTCCTTCATCGCTTTCATCCATTTGTCTTTCGCAGGGCATGATGCGGCATATTTGAGATTCTTCAAGTCCTTGTTAACTCGAATTAAGATCAATTCTAATATCACTCCCACTTGAAATGTTGTTAGAATTGCTCCCACTTGGATCATTATTCCCGTATGGAATAGGATAATCGTCATTCGTATAATCCATTGGTGAAGGTTGAAAAGAATTTTCGTTTTCACCAAGAATTTCTCCCACTCGAATGAGGTAATCCTTTTTGATCATAAATCTCAAAATAAAGATAAGTCTGGACTTATCTCACCCTGTCTTGGAAACTCGTTTTCCAAGAAAGTGACATCCCTCGACTCAAACTCAATTAGCCCACCATTGTCTTCCTGACTAACAAAAATATAACCTTTGGAGTTTTCTGCGTATCGTATAAAGATACGTTTCCTTCCCCTTGGCCCAAGTTTGCCATACTTATGGGAGGAAATATGTGCGTTGAATGCACAAACTCAAGGTAAAAATGTTTAAGTCAGGAGACCTTTGGTTCCACAACTCATAAGGAGTGGAGCTAACTGATTTCGAGGGTACGCGGTTTAAAATGAAAACGGTTGTCAATAATGCATCACCCCAAAAGGTGATTGGCAAGTTAGCTTGCGCCATCATTGAACGGACCATTTTTCATTAAAGTCCTATACCTCCTTTCTGCAACACCAATTTGTTGAGGAGTATAAGGCATAGTTACCTGATGTACTATGCCTTTTTCATCACAAAGTTCCTTTAAACTTGTTGATTGATATTCACCGCCCCTATCGGTTCGCACGACCTTAATCTTGCGATCTAATTGATTCTCCACTAAACTCATATAGTTTTTAAAGCATGTTTAGTGCTTTCACTTTTGTGGGATATCAAATAGATATGACCGAATCGGGTGAAATCATCAATAAAAGTGATGAAATAGGACTTCCCGCGTCTTGTCTTGACATTCATCGGACCACATATGTCCGAATGGATAAGCTGTAATGGAACCTCGGCCCTTGTGCCGGTTCCAAACGGCTTGCGACAAGATTTCCTCACAAGGCAATGTTTGCATGTCGACATTTCAACCTTTGAAACATTGGATAGAAGGCCACGTTTGGCAAGTCTATCCAAACGCGTTGGTCCAATATGACCAAGCCTTGTGTGCCAACAAATTATATTAGACTCATTAGTCAAAGAATTTGTCACAAGGAAATTTTTATTACATGAGGAATTATACATTGTACTTATTACAATAAATCCTTTGAAATACAAACCCAGTACCAATAAAGGAATTATTACAAAAATAGGTCCATATTACAAACATGAAGGAACCAACTATTAACCAAGACCCAATAAATTGACCACCGTTTTAATATTCCTTTGAATATATGGAATGAAGAGAACATCATGAAGTAGGATAGTGCGGCTGTTGTCCAAGACAAGCTTGCGAGTCCCAACGCCTTTCACTTCAACACGTGTGTTGTTTCCTACATTGATCCACTTCATTCCTTGAGTATCCGGTGATACTCCACGAAGGACCGTCTGTCCTTTGCTATGTGGTCGGTGGCACCTCGTCACTTCCACTCATACACGAACGAGCATAGTGACCGAGTTTGTTGCACTTGAAGCACTTGATCCTTTTCAAGTCTTTCTTCTTGTGCCATTTCTTGTGCCCACCCTTATGTTTGGGTTCCTTGGTAGACTCAGGTTGCTTATTACGTTCATTAGAAGACTTCGAACGATCTTTACGTTTCTTTCCCCCGTGTGAGGAACTAGCAACCATGTGCACTTCTGCACTTGGCTTGGCAGCCGCAAGCCGCTCTTCCTCTAATTCGAGGTGCTTGGAAACGTCGTTGAAGGTCTTGATGCTCTCATTATGAGTGAGATGCATCTTCATCTGATCCCACCCATTTGGCAGGGAACGTATGACTGCTTGGATTTGTTGCTCATCCGTGATCACATGACCTGCGTCCTTTAACTCTGAGATAAGGTTCGCCATATGTCGCAGATGTTTCCCCATGGAATGATCTGGACGTTTCTTATATGTATCGAACCTTATAGTTAAGGCGCGAAGTTTGGACACCGATGTGCCACCGAACTTCTCCTCTAGCTTGGACCATATGTCCATGGCTAGGTCATATTCTCGGAAGATGCGCATTATGTCATCAGCCATACTGCTTAATAACGTAATGCGCGCTATCTTATTCTTCCGAGACCAAGCATCAAAAGCTTCCTTGTCTCGTCTGTGTTGGGCCGTGGTGCCCAACTCGGGTTCAATCATTACGTTCTTTAGAGTTTCGAGCACTTCTTGCTCCTCTAAAATGTATTGTATCTTAATGGACCAAAGTTTGTGATTATCGCCGTTGAGTTTTTCACCTTTGTTTAACTCAGCGACGATATTCTTTGAAGCGGAAGACATTTTACTTTTAAAATGCTGCAAAAAACACAAAACCGAAGGTTCGATCAAAACATTGCATAAAAATTCTTAAAATATAACTCTCACTTGAAATGATAATAGAATATCCCATTTGGATAGTTCTAAAATTCAAAAATCCACTTGGAATTATATTATATTTGATAAGTTACTTTCGAAAAATATTGAAGATGTTGTTCTAGAATCGAAAAGGTCTCTGTGATTCCAATCACCATCTAGAACAACCTTCAATATTCCCCCATCACTTATCAAACAATAGTACTCTTATAGTACTAGCAGCGGAAAACGAGTATTTGATAAGTTACTTTCGAAAAATATTGAAGATGTTATTCTAGAATCGGAAAGGTCACTATGTTTCCAATCACCATCTAGAGTAACTTTCAATATTTCTCCCTCACTTTATCAAATGTTAGTACTCTTATAGTACTTTGCAGCGGAAAAGCGTTTTTGAAAACGTATTTTTCAAAACGAATTTAAAATACATTGGCTAATCTCCGTAGAGTAGAGCACAACGTCATAAGTTCATTGGCTAATCTCCGTGGAGTAGAGCACAATGACATGGCTAATCTCGCATGAAGTAGAGCATTACGGCTAATCTTCAAGGAGTAGAGCACAATTACATAAGTACATTGGCTAATCTCCGTATAGTAGAGCACAATGACTTGGCTAATCTCGCATGAAGTAGAGCACTATGGCTAGTCTTCAAGGAGTAGAGCCCAAGTTAAAAAACTTCATTAAAATGTTAGTTCCGTATGAACTAGTCGGCACTATGGTTAGCCCCGTATGGGCTAATCGGCACATCCGAGTTTGACCAATGCCTTTTGTCACCCCGTATGGGTCAGTAGGAAAGTTTGCAATCGACTCAGGCCTTCTGCCAGATTGGTCGACCAAAAACACCAAATTGGTCGACCAATTTTTCGAAATGCAACTTCTCCCGGCCAGGGCCTCTGCCCTGGCCGGGGCTTGGCCAAGGGCCGGCCAGGGCCTCTGCCCTGGCCGGCCAGGGGCCCTGGCCCCCTCGGCCAGGGCCGGCCAGGCCCTGGCCTCTGCCAGGGCCGGCCGACCAGGCCACTGGCCGGGGCTAGGGCTCCTGCCCTGGCCTTGGACCAAGCCCTGGCCTGAGGCCAGGGCGCTGCCCTGGCCTCTGCCAGGGTGGCCAGGCCCCTGGCCTCTGCCAGGCCAGGCCCTGGCCTGAGGCCAGGGCGCTGCCCTGGCCTCTGCCAGGGTGGCCAGGCCCCTGGCCTGAGGCCAGGGCGCTGCCCTGGCCTCTGCCAGGGCGGCCTGGCCGCTGGCTGGGGCCAGGGCTCCTGCCCTGGCCTCGGCCAGGCCCTGGCCTGAGGCCAGGGCGCCGGCCCTGGCCTCTGCCAGGGCTGGCAGGCCGGCCAGGGCCGGCCCTGGCCACTGTCAGGGCCGGCCTGGCCGGCCACTGCCGGCCTAGTCTTGGCCGGCCACTGCCGGCCTGGCCATGGCCGGTCATGGCTTGGCCATGGCCGGCCATGGCCAAGGCCATTCGGCCTTGGCCAGCCATGGCCCCTTTGGCCATGGCCGGCCACCCCCTTTGAATGGGGTTGCCACACTTATTCCTCCCCCTTGATGGGGTGGTCGCCGGTGGTTATTGGCCGTAGCCAACCCCCTCCGCATGGGGAGAGGGGGTGCATGGCCTTCATAGCCCATTTGGCCATGGTGCACATACACCAAATTTCCTCTTACCCGATGGAAATAACTACCATCATCTTCCTCGATGAAGCACCCGTTCGTCGATGAAGCACCCGTTCGTCGAGAAATTAGTTATTTCCTAATGGTCGTGTGCCAAAAATGAAAAAATAACATACTACGTGAACGGTCGGTTCTTCCCGTCACGGAGAGTTCCTACCATATCCGTAATGATAGGAGACCCTAACGTGAAAAGAACAACCGCTGCGTTCTCTCCGTCACGAAGCATTCCTACTATATCCGTAATAGTAGGAGACCCATTCGTGAAAAAGACAACGACTCGTTCATAGTTTCGACGGGGCGGTGGTTTGACCGGGGCGAACCCATATGGCTCTGATACCAATGTAGGATCCTGTCAAAACAGAGTTAGGATCGATAATATGAAGTTTAGACTTACGCTTGCGTACGCTGCACGGCAGTCTACGAACTTCGCCTTCGGATTCGCCACGACGGATCGAGTCTTCTCACAAACGGAGTAAGGCTACTAAATCCACAATCTAAATCTCTACTTTAGATTAAGAACTTGGATAAGAGGGAGATGAAATATTTCTGCAGAGCTTCGCTAGGATGAAGATGCATGCATGAATTTCATGCAAAAGGTGTAAGAAATGGCTTACCCTTGGGTCTTATTTATAGCCCCCAAGGTAGTTATTTTAGGGTAAGTTGTTCCTTTGGAACAACTTAATTAAGGTGTACCATGATACATGGTACATTATAAGCTTAAGTTGTACCATATGCATGGTACAACATAAGCTTAAGATATTCCCCCTTTATTAGCCATATGTCGCATGCACTTATGCATATATAATGCGACTTTCCCACTCATCCAGAGATCCTCTCCGCAAGGGAACAGATTCCCTTTGTACACGACTTTGTGTACGCGACGTTCGAGGTCAGTATTCCCTCGTACATCCCCTACAAGGGTGTACAAACGTCTTCCATATCCAACACCCGGCGCACATCGATCCTCCCGTGCTCCAGCCTGTCGCCCCTCCTTCACCCATAGGCACACCCTCCTCTTCCTCTGAGGATTCTTTCATTCACTATTCCCCTCCCTCCTCCCCCTCCCCCTACCATTCCAGTACCAGCGACTCTGATTGACTCCCCCTTGCAAATCTCTGCATTTCATTGATCATATCGTTTCGCTAGCTCTTTCTGGTCTAGCTTGGGGGACGTCTACTTTGGTGTGCTGTCGTGTTTTGTTTGTTTTTCTCATTTTGTGTGTGTGTTTGTTTTTCACTTTTTGAGTGTCGTGTCGTGTAATTTTAGTCTATTTTTATTTTCGTATTGTTTGATTTTGATTTTGATCTTTCTTTCTTTTTCGGTTTCATCTATGTGTTTTCCTCGTTTTCATTTCTTTTCGTGTCTGTGCGTATCCCCCCCCCCATTTTCATTGCCCTCACGTACTCACTCTTATTGCATTGAGGGCAATGCAAGTTTCAGCTTGGGGGAGTCGCACTTCGTGCGTCATTTGTGTTGTTTTTCTACGTTATTTGAGTCGTTTTCCATCGTGTTTTTCTTTTTTCTTTTTCCTTCTTTCTTTAGCTCTTTCTCCTAGAAATGAATCCTATGATGAATCGCCACAAAGTCACACACACCTAGCATTGCATCGATAATCACACTCACTAACCCTAGGATTTCGAGTCCTCTTGCATTTCACGTGTCGCAGGTCCACTTAGCTTTTTGTGAGTCGTGTGTCGTGACTAGCATTTAGTGTGCTTCTGCTTTGTGGTTTTACTTTATATACCTGTTCAGGAATGACCCCTAGATTATCATGTTTCGATATTGAATATGCGGTATTTGCTTCTAATGTCTGCTTCTGTTTGCATGCTATTTATATCGTATACTTCAATTCGCATGCGTCGGGATTCCACAACTAAGGACTAGGATAACCCATTTAGCCTAAGCTCTATTTAGCAAGAATAGTCTCCTTTGCCCGAGTGTTTAGATTTTGACTTCTTTTTTGTTTTACTTGGTGCAAATCCCCTCGTCGTGTACCGTTCTCCCACTTCGGAGAGTACACAAGTGTATAGCCAAAACCCCAAAAATCCAAAAAATGGGAGAAAAGAAATGAAAACCCCAAAAAGAAAAGAAAAGAAAAAGATTGTATAGCCAAAAAGCCAAAAAAAAATATGCAAATACCCAAAACCCAAAAAAATTCCCGTGTGAATATTTTCATACTTGCCAAGAATAAAGGGAAGGCGAGAATTTGCACCGAGTGTTCTTCTCCACATCATCTCAACCCCCGTCGTTATCGAAAACACTTGGCTTGGGAACTTTTTAGCTAGTATCTAGGCTATAGTGGCGTGATTTCCTTAACCCTAGTTGTGGAGTCCCCGATGCATGATACGCTTCTATTCTCTCTATTCTCATGCATGCTTGAACTTATATTCGCCGCTTAATTCAATTCGATTCGATATTTGGGTCATATCTTGGATTTGTGTATATCGAGCCTCGTAGCACATCGTAGAAAGCATCACCAATTGCTAGCACACAACCACGCTCACTCGCGCTTCACTGCGTGGACCCACGACACTTATTTGGACTCGCTTTCCTAGGTTTAGTGGTGTGATTTGGCGTTTGCTTGCTAGGTGAGTGGTTTTTGATTTTGTTGGCTCTGATGGGCGATCTAGGGCTTAGAGTTTTCTTTTTCTTTCTTCCTCTCTATTTTCCCCTTCCGAGCTCCTACTCTCACTCGTCTTCCTCGAGGACGAGGAAGAGTTCAGCTTGGGGGATTTTGACGTGCGCTTATATTTTATATATTCACGCACGTTTTCTTTCGTGTTTCTCCGTGTTTTCCGCCGTCTCTTATTCGTTTTCGTATATTTTCCCGTTTTCTTTCACTTTTCTTTGTTTGTCCATGATTGCAGGAGTTCGACCACGTAGGGGACCTTTTACGATGATATCCCAAGTCCCCGGAGCAACGGGAGAAGTCACGCATGATCCAGGGGGTCAAACGGCGAAGTATTCATCTTTCAGCCCCTCACCCGGTCGGTTGGTCATCTCCAACCGATCGGGTGATGCACGTGTGCACCAATCGGTCTCTGCCGCAGCTCACAACGAAGTCACCCGACCGGTTCACAGACCGGTTCAGCGGGGGCTATTCTCTGTTTTCTCGAAGCAAAGCGCCAACCGATCGGGTGACTCTCACCAGATCGGTTCATCTGTAGCTGAGAAAGATGAGCTGAAGACACGGACGTCGAACCGGCCGATTCACTCGACCGCTCCAAGATCCAACCGGTCGCTCAAGAACTCACCCGATCGGTTCATGTGATCGGGTGAAAACTCGCCGTTTTCTGATATTTATTTGTAACGGATCAACCGATCGGTTGACTTGTCAACCGATCGGTTGATGCGACGGTCTATATATAGAACCCCTAGGGTTCCAGAAACGGGAGTTGCTGTTTTTCTACTGCTTTATTTCCTTGTGACGGCTGTAATTGTTACTCTTTTGTAAGTTTTCAGATCTTTCTAAAATTTTAGTATTGTCTTTATTACTCTATTACTTCCGCATTGCAATTGTCCGATTATGATTCCAACGGTTAAATTTCATTTAGATTGCTTTTTCATGAATTTTTGTGAGTAGTTCCCAAATCTGGGATTTTGGTGGAAACCCCTTCGGGGGCTCTTCCCGATGCGTCCATAGGGTTAGGAAATCGATAGGGAGTAGGAATCTAACGGTTACGCGGGGCGTTTCATTGTCATCGGCGGGAAAAAGACCGCCTTTGACCGTCGGGCCAAGGGGGAATAAACTTGGCGGTTGACTCCCTAGCCATAGCTCACGCCTTTAGCGTAGACGCCAAATCCTAGCACGCGGGAGCGGCAGTATGAGATGTTGGGAGATATCGTTGCGGACTTAGTGCTCCCGGGATCGATCAGTGTTAATGGACACGGGAGTGCCCACTGATCGAATCCGGGAAGTCCGGTGTATCATCCTGGGCACCGACCGGAATATCGGGCCCATGGGACGCCGGTACCACTTTCAGAGGCAACGTCTCACCATTAGACCCTAATCCCGATCGCTATCCATACCCATAGGCCGTATCGGCGCGAGTCTCTCGTCGGGTTGGAAACCAAAGTCCCGGGTTTACTTTCTTTTCGTTCATACGCTTTTATTTTCTTTCGTGACAACCAACCACCGATTCGGGCTAGCTCGCCCCTCGGGGTGATTTAGGTCCTACCTGACCCAAGCACAACCTCGCCTCCCTGAGTTCGATATTCCCGCACCCTACACTAACCGTGAAACTTGCGGTAAACGACACCGCGCCGCCGCGACGCAAGCGGGGCGTCGGTCAAAAGGCTTACTAACTTCATTAACTTAATTAAATCCCTCTTGATTTAACTTTGTCCCACATTGCTCGTGACGAAAGTAGAAGTGCCGACTCCCTATATAAATAGGGGTGCCTCCTCTTCGTTGTAGAGTGCATCAAGTGATCGATTCGAGAAGCTCCTAACTTTTGAGCACGCTCGATCGTGAACCTAAATATTCCTCCCCTCTTTTTCTTCATATCCTCCCGTCGGGTCCTAGAAAGACTACAAGGAGGTTTGGATCGGATCCAGACGTCTTTGATGCGGGTCTGCTTACTTGAACTTTCTTCGGCAAGTGATCTGCTCGGAGGCGGCTCAGGTAGATCGGTTCAAGGGTGCAAGGCGGTTCGACTACGAGGAGCGCAAGAAGGTGGTGCGGTACATCTTACCTGTCCCAAGGCCAAGATTCTGGGTATGTCAGTTAGTTGCTTTTTAGAATAATTAGTTTAATAATGTCGCAGTAGGCTCGATCCCTCTTGGGGTGGTCAGCTCCACCCCAAGTTGGCATAGATCATGGCGCGCTTCTGGCTTGCCTTAGGGCTCACTAAAATGTTTAGCATTATTTTCGTATTTCTGCTGTGCTTGATTTCCCCTCTGTTGTCCGTCCGGCTTAGGACGGGCACAGATCTGAGACCTGAGGGTCTGCCAAAACCCTTCATTGGTATCAGAGCCTAGGTTTGCATGATCTTAGACTGTGATGTTATTTTAATTATTAAAATTGATTATTATATGTTCATAATGATTTTAACGTTATTTGATAAGGTTAGAATAAGTATGAAACCCTTTCTTTTAAAAAATGTTTTAAAAAATTGTTTTAAGAGAATGAAAGGTTTTAAGAAATTTTTCTATTCCATGAGATGATGTTAAAAATTAAATTTCTTATTATAACATATATTGAAGATTATTTTATGTGATAATATAATCGTAGAAAGGATTTAAAAATGTTTTAATGATTTTAAATACACGGTTTATATTAAAAAGTATTTGATGATTTTTATGAAACCGACATTTTATTAGATAAAATGTTTTTGTTTTAAAATCTTATTCCTTTTTAATTTAAATGTTAAATTTGAGCATGTTACATTATTTATATGATAGATTTTTAACATTTATGTTCTTTCTTTAATGTTACATTGTTTGAACCCTAATTTTATGTGATAAAATTAGTTGGTTCTTGTTAACAAAACCTGAATTACAAGAACTTTTGACACAGTAGGGTTACTTTGTGTGTGCGTGCGTGTGGACCCCCTAGAAGAACTATCCCTGTCATGTCACGTCGTGTCTTGTTTTACACAGCCTGCGGGCAATAGGGCACTCTCTGAGTGATTCCTTGTACGGATACACAGCCTACGGGCAATAGGGCACTCACCAGTGAGTGGGTGATCCCTTGTACGGATACACAGCCTGCGGGCAATAGGGCACTCACCAGTGAGTGGGTGATCCCTTGTACAGATACATGGCCTGCAGGTAATAGGGCACTCTCTGAGTGATCCCTTGTACTGATACACAGCCTGTGGGCAACATGGCACTCTCTGAGTGATCCCTTGTACGGATACACAGCCTGCGGGCAATAGGGCACTCACCAGTGAGTGGGTGATCCCTTGTACGGATATACAGCCTGCGGGCAATAGGGCACTCTCCGAGTGATCCCTTGTACGGACTTGTCTTGTCTTGAGCACTTGGGTTGGGGTAGGGTTGAGCGTGCGCACGGGGAGAGGGTCTGATCCCCCTCGAATCGTAAGGCGTGAACCCTTCGAGTCACACGTGTCTTGTCATGTCCCGTCTTATCTTATCTCATCACGTCTTGTCTGGACCCGTTTAGGTTAGTCCCGTTGTCGGTAGCACACTCTACGACTACTGCTTGCTACGCTTTACTTTCCTGCCGCGTTTACTTCCTTTTGATACTCTGTTATAACCTCAGCATGCTAATGAACCAGTAAACTGTTGTTTAATAGTTCGGTACACTTGCAGTAGAGTCTAACCCTTTTTGTAGACTTTACCTGACGTACAGTTCCTTTCTTTTGGGTGTTGTACGTCAGGTGTCGAGCCAGAGTTCATGGACGAGGCAGACTTACTGGAGTACGTGGAGCCCGAGGACGTCGACCTAGAGTACGTGCCTGACGAGAACCAGACCTTGAGGACTTTTTAGTCACCGCCTTTAAGAGGTTACTACTTTTAGTTTGCTCTTTCGATAGTTTGTTGTCATGCTTAGGCTCCTCTTTTTAGACTTTTTACTCACTGGATATTATCCCTCTATATTAATGAATGCCACTAAAATTTCTGTACTTTCGATTTTTCCGAATCTTATTAATGCAAGAACCTGAAAATTTTAAGATGGTACCCCCTACAGACACTTATTGGGTCCGAGCTTCGCAGCTCCGGCCCAAGCAGGCCTTAGTCACGCTTCGCCTCCGTAGTTTTGGGAAGCGGGGCGTGACAGGTTTTAGTGGTGGCCCATGCAGGTCATGCAAAAAGTTCGGAACATTAAGAGTATCGCATTCATTCAATATCCATGTACAAGTCAAATTTAGGTTTTCCCAGTCTTACATATTAGGAAGACTTAGGTAGACGTCCCAGTTTGGTAGTCAGACGCCTTGGTTAAGAATTAGTCATCCTCTTCTTAGGATACCTTAGTAGCCCTCACTTGACTCTGGCCGTGTTAGATTTCTAGAACCCTTCTTTTAGTCGTTTGCTCGGGTCCATCGACTTCGGGCCAGCAGAACGTAATCTTGACTCGCTTAGGACTCTACCCTGAGATCCTTAATACTTTCTGGTTCATTTGGAAGTCTTAGTGTTGAGCTTCCCATGATCTTTAGACGGCCCGATAATTAGGAATCTCGGATTTCTAGCATCTTCCTGATCATTACATTTTTGTGTTATCGGCCGTAAAGTTCCATCGTAGCTTTCATGAACCATCTCCTAGGCGCAGTCATCATGCAATCATTTTTCTTTCCCCGATTCACGTGATCGCTTCCTGACGATTATCGTTGATCTTTCGAATCTTTCCCATTACAAATCCTGCTTCCTTTAAAAGTATTTTCGAAATTTATTATTATATTCTTCGCTCAGATTAACTTCTTTGAAAACTCTTATTAAATATTTAAAATTTCTTACTTTCGATTGAGTTAAAATTCTTTCGCAAATTTTGAAACCTTCTTGGTCGAAAGTTTTAAGTTACGGTCTCGCACTTATTTCCGAGTCGGTATCCTTCATATTTTAGGTTTAAAACTTTGTTAACATTTTGGAAATTCAATATATCATTTTTCCAAACTCCGAAATTTATTTTTAACTTCTTACCGTACGTACTTTTAGAATATTTTCAAAACTAAAGAGGACTTTAATTTATATATATATGTATCAGTTCTATGTTCATCATGCTCATATTTCAACAAAAAAACATCTTTGTATAAACTTATTTTTATTAGCAAAACAATTTACTAGCTCACACTACTCTTCATTTCCCCGTCTAACTCTTTTTCTGAGTTGAAATTTTCTACCATCTGCTCACTTTTTCTACAAAATTTTAGTAAGTATAAAAATATATGATATCGTATTTCACATGTGATTTTTTTTAATCTATTTTAGTATTTTGAGCAATATCTTAGTTCCACTCAACCAGTTATCTCCTCATCCTCGCCTTATCCAAACTCGTTAATTCCGATCTTGTTCCTTTCCGCTTTTGGTTCCGGTTCCTTTCCTTCATGTAGACAATAGTGCTTGTAGTAGCCTATGTCAACTCTAGTTTAGTAGTGGGCCCTTGATTTTGTAATGTCGTCGTGGTGCATGTTTATGGGTAGAGCATGTGAACCAGTACGAGTGTGCTACCTTTAGGAGATTAGTGATGTCCCTTGTGTCATGTGGTATACTCAGTGCTATCCGTGATATAGGTGTGAAGTTGTCTGAATGATGGTATTCATATAGGTGTGAATAGCGTCGTAGCAGCCAATTCCTTAGACTTAGTCTTTCGTATTATAGTATAGCTTATCTTTGGCTGCATGTGACTGTATCAAACTTTTGTTTTCTTTTAAACCAAATCCTTAAAGTTTTTGAAACTAGCACACAAGATCACAACCCCGATCTCCCCTCATCCATTATCACAAATCCACACGTTTTTTTCCTTTCAACGTTTTTTTAAAATTTGTCATTGGCCTTAAACTTTCTGTTCTCTTCTTTCTCCCTTCGAAGTGTTATTATTGTTGTTATATTACCAGGACTAGCTATTATTGTTATAGGATTTTGTTTGCGGGTAGGCTCAGGGTGAGATGAGATTTATTATAGCAATGATTAATTGATTTTGGAACACAAGAATATTGGATTAGATGTCTTTAGATGAAAAGAATGAGCTGTCCCAGACTTATTTATAATACCGATGTGTGACATACCCAATGGAGAATTCTGATCGGATGAAATTATATACAGGGAGATGATAACTTATCAAACTTGAGACTTAGACAGGTGGTAGATAGGAGTAGCTACGGAGTATAGTATGAGTTAGGGTGATCATGAGGATGAGTAGAGCATTTAAAGCATCAAGACGTGATTGTTAAGTCGACGTGAGAAGACATTGGAAATAACACGACGTGTTGAGATAAAGGGATGGTTAAATAGTCGGACTTAATAGTGGTTGGGATTAGTTATAGTGAGTAGGATTAGATGTGATTTTGATAGTTCAATTATTTGGCGGGTAAATTTATCGGAAGATATGATAAGGAATGCATTGAGGACACGGCGATTGTTGATTTGTGAAAAGGTGTTATAAGATAGAAAAAGTTTTTGTCTTGGATTGGTGATCGACTAGAACATCATTTTAGCGATTGATTGATATTAGGAAGAGATTGAGAGATTTAAAGATGTTATTGAGCGATGATGTTTAGTGGAGTGGTATGGTATGAGAAGATGATTTTTATTTTTTTATGAGAACTTAGGGTTGGAAATTTGAACAACAGTGATGGGTCTATAGTTAAGTGATAGGATGTGAGTTTAGTCGTAGCGTTATCCAGTGGAGGACGAATTATAACGAATTATTTGAGGAACGATGTCGGAGTTATAGGATTAGAGATCTTTGTGTGGAAGATGGAAGTTATATGCTTAAGTGTTTATAGATATTACTATTATTATTATTATTATAAGTGATTCCGAGGACAGAATCATTTCTAAGGTGGGTAGGATGTAACGGTCACTTTTCGACCGAACGTTTGTAACGTGTATCCTTGGTTGTTTTGTGTGCGCATCATCGTATCTGATTTTATTATAGATCTACGTAGCTCGAACACGTGTCTGAACCCCGTATTCACAACCCTTTCGAAGGCGCGATCGCCCCGGTATCTTCTTTGTAATTTTTGGATGTCGAGGGACCAATCCGCTTTAACATCATTACTAATTGATAAAACATTTTTATTAATATTAATAATTCAAATTTCAAAATTGTATTGGCTGTGTACGTTTCTTTAAAAAAGGGAGAAATTTGAATATGTTTATAACCTAACCTAATGCATTAACAGATTCAATAAATCAAATCCTATTTTTATTATAAAGCCTAACTATGAGATTACTGCCAATTTGTTTTTATATGAGGATCTAAAGCCTAAGTGTTTCAAAACTTAGCAGCCCAACTCATTTCCTTTGACCGCTTCAACACCCAACGAATCTCTTCACCACGTCGACATGTATAGGCCGTAACCCCCCTTAACTGCATCAGCCAACTCCCCAATTTTATCCCCACGTGCCGTACCCATACTCCCCTCTTCATTATTTATTAAACCGTAGGGCTAGGTCACCTTTCTCCCAGCCGCCACAAACAATCTCTCCCCGAGCGTAGCCCTGTGACCTACGCTCGTAACTCATCCTCCCCCCTCGCTACAAACCCACACCGGCCAAGTCATGTCGTCGGCCAAAACCCCAACAACCCGCGACGTTCCTCACCCATCTCGACCGGCCACCGCCCTCGCCGACCTTCATGTCCCCGCCGGTGCCTCAAAAATCGGGCGACCCCAAGGCTGACGACCCCCCTGCTCCTCCTCTCCTTTCCCCAGCCGGCGACCACCCAGCCTTCCAGACCGCCTGCAGCACGCCGACAGACCATGTCAGTTGCCAGCGCCTTCAGGCTGTTGTCCCTTTGTTGTAGATCGCTGACAACCAAAGACCCGCAGGCGCCTGGCTCCCTCGTTCGACGCTGTCGGAACACTCCGACAACTCTCCGCCTTGCCTCTCCACCACACGGTCACCTCCCCTCTCAGCCGCGCCCCGGGCACCAACCCCATATCCCCGCCACCGCACGCCCACTTGCCCAGACATGCACCGATCTATCTCCCTTACTCCAGCCCGTGCCCAAGTCATTCATCCTCCGCGTGCCACCTCTAACAACCCTAGGCCACTAGTCCTCCATGCCTCAGCCCTCAACACAACCCCTCAGCCCACGGTGCCAGACCCGCAACCCTCCAGCTTCCGACGACGTCACTCCCTCTGCAGGCACGCAGAAAACGTGAAATGTGAACTGTGAGTTTATATATAACTGTGCATTATATTACAAACATGTAGGATATAATAATACTATTTTTATATATATCAAGATGGTTTCTCTTTTGGAGGAAGAGGGTTATCCAATGATCAGTGCCCCATGACCTTAATAAAACATATAGGTTAACACATCTAGTAGTACTAAACAACATTCTTGATAATATTAGTCTCATTATAAATGTTTGTGTGTAACAGTGGGTTAAGGTATGTGGAAGTTTGGATATATATATATATATATATATATATACACACACTAAGCAGTAAGCTATATTAGATGGACAGAGTGTGTGTAAGTGAACTTTTATAGTATTTTTTCGTTAATATTATTTAAATATGCATGACGCAGATATAATACGTCTTCATGCGACTATTGCCGTTTCCAGACCCGACGTCGGATCCACACGCCATAGGTCACTGTTTTGGTTTCCCCGTTGCCGTGTCCGCTGTCCGCTATCCCCGCACGCTACCCGCACCTTCGGTTCACCGTCAGAACGTTCCCAGCTATGCTACCCATAGCCGAGACGCCGTAGGCGACGCCGACCTCCTACTGCCCAGACGCTACGCCCATCGTACATCGAACACCGGAGAGGTCAGTCCACCCTAACTTGTAGCGTATCCACACTGTAGTAAAACTGAACCCTAACTAAAAATCGGACAACGATAACTAAATTTACTTTTCTGCACCAGTAAAACGATGTCACTATAGAAATCGACCGTCGGACAACTTTTTCTGTGCATATAGGGTAGTGGTCGATCTAGGCTAATGAAACACCAAAACGTGACTTATGACAATTTGGATATTCCTGATAATCTAGAAACAAACCCTAATAGGACTTGATGAAAATCGCGACCTGACACCGTCGCCGTGACACTGTTTCAGACGGACTACCGTAGACGCGACGCCTGGACGAGACGCCCCGGACGGACGACACACTCGCCACCGCAGGGAAGTTTACTCACTTGCACTTTTGGCCGTGCCTTGGTCTTAAACTGCTAGAACAATTAGACTGTGAACAAAAAGAACCAGACGTGAAATGATAGTGTCCGGGACGCCCTGACGACTTAGACTTGACGACGAAGTCTAAGCACAATTACAACAACGTTTGACACCGTAGGGTTACTTTGTGTGTGCATGCGTGTGGACCCCCTAGAAGAACTATCCCTGTCATGTCACGTCGTGTCTTATTTTGCACAGCCTACGGGCAATAGGGCACTCTCTGAGTGATCCCTTGTACGGATACACAGCCTGCAGGCAATATGGCACTCACCAGTGAGTGGGTGATCCCTTGAACGGATACACAGCCTGCGGGCAATAGGGCACTCTCTGAGTGGTCCCTTGTATGGATACACAGCCTGCGGGCAATAAGGCACTCTCTGAGTGGTCCCTTGTATGGATACATAGCCTGCGGGCAATAGGGCACTCACCAGTGAGTGGGTGATCCCTTGTACGGATACACAGCCTGCGGGCAATAGGGCACTCTCTGAGTGATCCCTTTTACGGATACACAGCCTGCGGGCAATAGGGCAGTCACCAGTGAGTTGGTGATCCATTGTACGGATACACAGCCTGAAGGCAATATGGCACTCACCAGTGAGTGGGTGATCCCTTGTACGGATACACAGCCTGTGGGCAAAAGGGCACTCTCCGAGTGATCCCTTGAATGGACTTGTCTTGAGCACTTGGGTTGGGGTAGGGTTGAGCGTGCACACGGGGAGAGTGTCTGACCCCCCCTCGAACCTTAAGGCGTGAACCCTTCAAGTCACACGTGTCTTGTCATGTCCCATCTTGTCTTGTCTCGTCTCGTCTTGTCTGGACCCGTTTAGGTTAGTCCCGTAGTCGATAGCACACGCTACGACTACTGCTTGCTACACTTTACATTACTGCTACGTTTACTTACTTTTGATACTCTGTTATAACCTCAGCATGCTAATCAACCAGTAAACTGTTGTTTAATAGTTCGGTACACTTGCAGTATAGTCTAACCCTTTTTGTAGACTTTACCTGACGTACAGTTCCTTTCTTTTGGGTGCTGTACGTCAGGTGTCGAGCCAGAGTTCGTGGACGAGGCAGACTTACCGGAGTACGTGGAGCCCGAGGACGTCGACCCAGAATACATGCCTGACGAGGACCAGACCTTGAGGACTTTTCAGTCACCGCCTTTAAGAGGTTACTACTTTTAGTTTGCTCTTTTGATAGTTTGTTGCCATGCTTAGGCTCCTCTTTTTAGACTTTGTACTCACTGGATATTATCCCTCTATATTAATGAATGCCACTAAAATTTCTGTACTTTCAATTGTTCCGAATCTTATTAATGTAAGAACCTGAAAATTTTAAGATGGTTCCCCCTACAGATGCTTATTGGGTCTGAGCTTCGCAGCTCCGGCCCAAGCGGGCCTTAGTCACGCTTCGCCTCCGTAGTTTTGGGAAGCGGGGCGTGACAGGTTTTAGTGGTGGCCCATGCAGGTCATGCAAAAAGTTCGAAACAATAAGAGTATCACATTCATTTAATATCCATGTACAAGTATAATTTAGGTTTTCCCAGTCTTATACAGTAGGAAGACTTAGGTAGACATCCCAGTTTGGTAGTCAAACGCCTTGGTTAAGAATTAGTCATCCTCATCTTAGGATACCTTAGTAGCCCTCACTTGACTCTGGCCGTGTTAGATTCTAGAACCCTTCTTTTAGTCGTTTGCTCAGGTCCATCGACTTCGGGCCAGCAGAACGTAATCTTGACTCGCTTAGGACTCTACCCTGAGATCCTTAATACTTTCTGGTTCATTTGGAAGTCTTAGTGTTGAGCTTCCCATGATCTTTAGACGGCCCGATAATTAGGAATCTCGGATTTCTAGAATCTTCCTGATCATTACATTTTTGTGTTATCGGCCGTAAAGTTTCATCGTAGCTTTCATGAACCATCTCCTAGGCGCAGTCATCATGCGATCATTTTTCTTTCCCTGATTCACGTGATCGCTTCCAGACGATTATCGTTGATCCTTCGAATCTTTCCCATTGCAAATCCTGCTTCCTTTAAAAGTATTTTCGAAACTTATTATTAAATTCTTCGCTCAGTTTAAATTCTTTGAAAACTCTTATTAAATATTTAAAATTTCTTACTTTCGATTGAGTTAAAATTCTTTCGCAAATTTTGAAACCTTCTTGGTCGAAAATATTAAGTTACGGTCTCGCACTTATTTCCGAGTCGGTATCCTTCGTATCTTAGGTTTAAAACTTTGTTAACATTTTGGAAATTCAATATATCATTTTTCCAAACTACGAAATTTATTTTTAACTTCTTACCGTACGTACTTTTAGAATATTTTCAAAACTAAAGAGGACTTTAATTTTTATATATATGTATCAGTTCTATGTTCATCATGCTCATATTTCAACAAAAAAACATCTTTGTATAAACTTATTTTTATTCGCAAAACAATTTACTAGCTCACACTAATCTTCATTTCCCCGTCTAACTCTTTTTCTGAGTTGAAATTTTCTACCATCTGCTCACTTTTTCTACAAAATTTTAGTAAGTATAAAACTATATGATATCGTATTTCACACGTGATTTTTTTAATCTATTTCAGTATTTTGAGCAATATCTTAGTTCCACCCAACCAGTTATCTCCTCATCCTTGCCTTATCCAAACTCGTTAATTCTGATCTTGTTCCGTTTCGCTTTTGGTTCCGGTTCCTTTCCTTCATGTAGAAAATAGTGCTTGTAGTAGCCTGTGTCAACTCTAGTTTAGTAGTGGGCCCTCGGTTTTGTAATGTCGTCGTGGTGTATGTTTGTAGGCAGAGCATGTGAACCGGTACGAGTGTGCTACCTTTAGGATATTAGTGATGTCCCTTGTGTCATGTGGTATACTCAGTGCTATCCGTGATATAGGTATGAAGTTGTCTGAATGTTGCTATTCATATAGGTGTGAATAGCGTCATAGCAGCCAATTCCTTAGACTTAGTCTTTCGTATTATAGTATAGCTTATCTTTGGCTGCATGTGACTGTATCAAACTTTTGTTTTCTTTTAAACCAAATCCTTAAAGTTTTTGAAACTAGCACACAAGATCACAACCCTGATCTCCCCTCATCCATTATCACAAATCCACACGTTTTTTTTCCTTTCAAAGTTTTTTTTAAAATATGTCATTGGCCTTAAACTTTCTGTTCTCTTCTTTCTCCCTTCGAAGTGTTATTATTGTTGTTATATTACCATGACTAGCTATTATTGTTATAGGATTTTGTTTGCGGGTAGGCTCAGGGTGAGATGAGATTTATTATAGCAATGATTAATTGATTTTGGAACACAAGAACATTGGATTAGATGTCTTTAGATGAAAAGAATGAGCTGTCCCAGACTTATTTATAATACCGATGTGTGACGGACCCAATGGAGAATTCTGATCGGATGAAATTATATGCGGGGAGATGATAACTTATCAGACTTGAGACTTAGACGAGTGGTAGATAGGAGTAGCTACGGAGTATAGTATGAGTTAGGGTGATCATGAGGATGAGTAGAGCATTTGAAGCATCAAGACGTGATTGTTAAGTCAACGTGAGAAGACATTGGGAATAACACGACGTGTTGAGATAAAGGGATGGTTAGATAGTCGGAATTAATAGTGGTTGGGATTAGTTATAGTGAGTAGGATAAGATGTGATTTTGATAGTTCAATTATTTGGCGGGTAAATTTATAGGATGATATGACAAGGAATGCATTGAGGACACTGCGATTGTTGATTTGTGAAAAGGTGTTATAAGATAGACAAAGTTTTTGTCTTGGATTGGTGATCGACTAGAACATCATTTTAGCGATTGATTAATATTGCGAAGAGATTGAGAGATTTAAAGATTTTATTGAGCGATGATGTTTAGTGGAGTGGTATGGTATGAGAAGATGATTTTTATTTTTTTATGAGAACTTGGGGTTGGAAATTTGAACAGCAGTGATGGTTCTATAGTTAAGTGATAGGATGTGAGTTTAGTCGTAGCGTTTTCTAGTGGAGGACGAATTATAACGAATTATTTGAGGAACGATGTCGAAGTTATAGGATTAGAGATCTTTGTGTGGAAGATGGAAGTTATATGCTTAAGTGTTCATAGATATTACTATTATTATTAGTATAAGTGATTCCGAGGACGGAATCATTTCTAAGGTGGGTAGGATGTAATGGTTCACTTTTCGACTGAACGTTTGTAACGTGTATCCTTGGTTGTTTTGTGTGCGCGTCACCGTATCTGAATTATAGCTCTACGTAGCTCGAACATGTGTCCGAACCCCGTATTCACGTCCCTTTCGAAGGCGCGATCGCCCCTGTATCTTCTTTGTAATTTTTGGATGTCGAGGGACCAATCCTCTTTAACATCATTACTAATTGATAAAACATTTTTATTAATATTAATAATTCAAATTTCAAAATTGTATTGGCTGTGTATGTTTCTTTTAAAAAAAGGGAGAAATTCGAATATGTTTAAAACCTGACCTAATGTATTAACAGATTCAATAAATCAAAACCTAATTTTATTATAAAGCCTAACTATGAGATTACTGCCAATTTGTTTTTATATGAGGATCTAAAGCCTAAGTGTTTCAAAACTTAGCAGCCCAACTCATTTCCTTTGACCGCTTCAACACACAACGAATCTCTTCCCCAGTCGACATGTATAGGCCGTAACCCCCCTTAATCGCATCAGCCAACTCCCCAATTTTATCCCCACGTGCTGCACCCATACTCCCCGCTTCATTATTTATTAAACCGTAGGGCTAGGTCACCTTTCTCCCAGCCGCCACAAACAATCTCTCCCCGAGCATAACCCTGTGACCCACGCTCGCAACTCATCCTCCCCCCTCGCTACAAACCCACACAGGCCAAAACCCCAACAACCCGTGCCGTTCCTCACCCATCTCGACCGGCCACCGCCCTCGCCGACCTTCCTTTCCCCGCCGGTGCCTCGAAAACCTGGCGTCCCCAAGGCCGACGACCCCCAGCTCCTCCTCTCCTTTCCCCTGCCGACGACCACCCAGCCTTCCAGACCGCCTGCAACACGTCGACAGACCATGTCAGTTGCCAGCGCATTCAGGCTGTTGCCCCTTCGTTGTAGATCACCGACAACCCAAGACCCGCAGGCGCCTGGCTCCCCTGTTCGTCGCTGTCAGAACACTCCGACAACTCTTCGCCTTGCCTCTCCACCGCACGATCACCTCCCTTCTCAGCCGTGCCCCGGGCGCCAATCCCATATCTCCGCCACCACACGCCCACTTTCCCAGACATGCGCCGATCTATCTCCCCTACTCCAGCCTGTGCCCAAGTCATTCCTCCTCCGCGCGCCACCTCTGATAACCCTAGGCCACCAGTCCTCCATGCCTCAGCCCTCAACACAACCCCTCAGCCCACGGTGCCAGACCCGCAACCCTCCAGCTTTCGACGACGTCACTCCCTCTGCAGGCACGCAGAAAACGTGAAATGTGAACTGTGAGTTTTTATATAACTGTGCATTATATTACAAACATGTAGGATATATTAATACTATTTTTATATATATCAAGATGGTTTCTCTTTTGGAGGAACAGGGTTATCCAGTGATCAGTGCCCCATGACCTTAATAAAACATTTAGGTTAACACATCTAGTAGTACTATACAACATTCTTGATAATATTAGTATCATTATAAATGTTTGTGTGTAACAGTAGGTTAAGGTATGTGGAAGTTTGTATATATATATATATATATATATATATATATATATATATATATATATATATATATATATATATATATATATATATATATATATATATATATATAGACACACACACACACACACACACACACACTAAGCAGTAAGCTATATTAGATGGACAGAGTGTGTGTAAGTGAACTTTTATAGTATTTTTTCGTTAATATTATTTAAATATGCATGACGCAGATATAATACGTCTTCGTGTGACTATTGCCGTTTCCAGACCCGACGTCGGATCCACGCGCCGTAGCTCGCTGTTTTGGTTTCCCCGTTACCGTGTCCGCTATCCGCTATCCCTGCACGCTGCCCGCACCTTCGGTTCACCGTCAGAACGTTCCCGGCTACGCTACAAGTAGCCGAGACGCCGTAGGCGACGCTGATCTCCTACTGCCCAGACGCTACGCCCATCGTACATCGAACACCAGAGAGGTTAGTCCACCCTAACTTGTAGCGAACCCACACTGTAGTAAAACTGAACCCTAACTAAAAATCGGACAACGATAACTAAATTTACTTTTCCGCACCAGTAAAACGATGTCACTGTAGAAATCGACCGTCGGCCAACTTTTTCTGTGCATATAGGGTAGTGGTCGATCTAGGCTGATGAAACACCAAAATGTGACTTATGACAATTTGGATAGTCCCGATAATCTAGTAACAAACCCTAATAGGACATGATGAAAATCGCGACCTGACACCATCGCCGTGACACTGTTTCAGACAGACTACCGCAGACGCGACGCCTGGATGGGACGCCCCGGACGGACGACACACTCGCCACGGCAGGGAAGTGTACTCACTTGTGCTTTTGGCCGTGCCTTGGTCTTAAACTGCTAGAACTATTATACTGTGAACAAAAAGAACCGGATGTGAAATGATAGCATCCAGGACGCCCTGACGACGAAGTCTAAGCGCAATTACAACAACTTTTGACACCGTATGGTTACTTTTTGTGTGCGTGCGTGTGGACCCCTAGAAGAACTATCCCTGTCATGTCACGTCGTGTCTTGTTTTGCACAGCCTGCGGGCAATAGGGTACTCTCTGAGTGATCCCTTGTATGGATACACAGCCTGCGGTCAATAGGGCACTCACCAGTGAGTGGGTGATCCCTTGTACGGATACACAGCCTGCGGGCAATAGGGCACTCTTTGAGTGATTCCTTGTACGGATACACAGCCTGCGGGCAATAGGGCACTCACCAGTGAGTGGGTGATCCCTTGTACGGATACACAGCCTGCGAATAATAGGGCACTCTCTGAGTGATCCCTTGTATGGATACACAGCCTGCGAGAATTAGGGCACTCTCTAAGTGATCCCTTGTACGGATACACAGCCTACGGGCAATAGGGCACTCACCAGTGAGTGGGTGATCCCTTGTACGGATACACAGCCTGCGGGCAATAGGGCACTCACCAGTGAGTGGGTGATCCCTTGTGCGGATACACAGTCTGCAGGCAATAGGGCGCTCTCCGAGTGATCCCTTGTACGGACTTGTCTTGTCTTGAGCACTTGGGTTGGGGTAGGGTTGAGCGTGCGCACGGGGAGAGGGTCTGATCCCCCTCGAACCGTAAGGTGTGAACCCTTCGAGTCACACGTGTCTTGTCATGTCTCGTCTTGTCTTGTCTCGTCACGTCTTGTCTGGACCCGTTTAGGTTAGTCCCATAGTTGGTGGCACACGCTACGACTACTGCTTGCTACGCTTTACTTTCCTGCTGCGTTTACTTCCTTTTGATACTCTGTTATAACCTCAGCATGCTAATCAACCAGTAAACTGTTGTTTAATAGTTCGGTACACTTGCAGTAGAGTCTAACCCTTTTTGTAGACTTTACCTGACGTACAGTTCCTTTCTTTTGGGTGCTGTACGTCAGATGTCGAGCCAGAGTTCGTGGACGAGGCAGACTTACCAGAGTATATGGAGCCCGAGGACGTCGACCCAGAGTACGTGCCTGAAGAGGACCAGACCTTGAGGACTTTTCAGTCGCCGCCTTTAAGAGGTTACTACTTTTAGTTTGCTCTTTCGATAGTTTGTTGCCATGCTTAGGCTCCTCTTTTTAGACTTTGTACTCACTGGATATTATCCCTCTATATTAATGAATGCCACTAAAATTTCTGTACTTTCGATTGTTCCGAATCTTATTAATGCAAGAACCTGAAAATTTTAAGATGGTACCCCCTACAAACGCTTATTGGGTCCGAGCTTCACAGCACTAGCCCAAGCGGGCCTTAGTCACGCTTCGCCTCCGTAGTTTTAGGAAGCGAGGCGTGACAGGTCGATCACATAGTAAGATTCCGAAACAGGGACGACGCCTGCTGCTTGTGGTTACCGTCGTCTAGGGCTTTCGAGCCCCAACCTGTAGTAGGGTCAGGCTGTAGGGTCTCACACCGAGTAGTATCCATGCCTTAATAATAGGAAGAATTTTAAGAGGAATTTATTTGATGACATGGAATACTTAAGTCCACAAGTTAGTTGTGAGTTCAAGTTTAATATGGGACAAATATTGCATGTGATGCAAACTAGATAAAATATTTCGTGAATTGTTTACGGCAATATTTAATGGAATAAACTCATTGGAAAGGTTACTTGGTTGACGGGATCGTCCTGTTCTAAACAAAGAGTCAAACTGCGTCAAAAACGGAGTCCAAATGCACAAGTTAGAGCCAAAACAGTCAGTCCAAACAGTTTGGACTGAAACTAGCACAAGGGGGTCAGTCCAAATAGGTTGGGTTGACCCGAGCCAAAATTCAAAGGGAACCATCCCATTTAGGCTAGGCGCCCAAGCCCAAAGCGGGGCAGGCTCTAACCCGCCCAGTGTATGGGTCAGGCCAGCCCACTATGCGGGCAGAGCCCAAGCCTGCCGCTGAGCGGGTGGGTGTCAGGCCCGACCGCTCATGCGGGTGGGTGCTCGTAGAAGCAAGCGCACCTGCCAGTGCCTTAGAAGCACGTGCAATGCACGTGCCTCGAAGCACGTGCGTTGTACGCTGCATGAAGCGGCCCACTAAACCCTAGGGTTTAGTGAGATTTTTTGGCAGATACGACTTGTGCGTTTTTGTGGGTTTTTGCTAACTTTGAGAGGACGTTTGAGGGGTCAAACGACGTCGGATTGAGTCGTCATTTGTTCCTACGTGTTTACCATTTGAAGCTCTTCGAAATGATAGCTTATATGGTGTTTGAAGTTCAATGGTGTGGGAGATTTTATTCATTGAAGTTTGGCCTTTGAGAAAGGCTTACTAACTTCATTAACTTAATTAAATCCCTCTCCATTTAACTTTGTCCCACATTGCTCGTGACGAAAGTAGAAGTGCCGACTCCCTATATAAATAGTGGTGCCCCCTCTTCGTTGTATAGTGCATCAAGTGATCGATTCGAGAAGCTCCTAACTTTGGAGCACGCTCGATCGTGAACTTAAATATTCCTCTCCTCTTTTTCTTCATATCCTCCCGTCGGGTCCTAGGAAGACTACAAGGAGGTTTGGATCGGATCCAGACATCTTTGATGCGGGTCTGCTTACGTGAAACTTTCTTCGGCAAGTGATCCGCTTGGAGGCGGCTCGGGTAGATCGGTTCGAGGGTGCAAGGCGGCTCGACTACGAGGAGCGAGAGAAGGTGGTGCGGTACATCTTGCCTGTCCCAAGGCCAAGATTCCGGTTATGTCAGTTAGTAGCTTTTTAGAATAATTAGTTTAATAATGTCGCAGTAGGCTCGATCCCTCTTGGGGTGGTCAGCTCCACCCCAAGTTGGCATAGATCATGGCGAGCTTCTGGCCCGCCTTAGGGCTCACTAAAATGTTTAGCATTATTTTCGTATTTCCGCTGTGCTTGATTTCCCCTCTATTGTCCGTCCGGCTTAGGACGGGCACAGATCTGAGACCTGAGGGTCTGCCAAAACCCTTCATTGGTATCAGAGCCTAGGTTTGCATGATCTTAGACTGCGATGTTATTTTAATTATTAAAATTGATTATTATCTGTTCATAATGATTTTAACGTTATTTGATAAGGTTAGAATAAGTATGAAACCCTTTCTTTTAAAAAATGTTTTTAAAAAATTGTCTTTAGAGCATGAAAGGTTTTAAGAAATTTTTCTATTTCATGAGATGATGTTAAAAATTAAATTTCTTATTATACCATATTTTGAAGATTATTTTATGTGATAATATAATCTTAGAAAGGATTTAAAAATGTTTTAATGATTTTAAATACACGGTTTATATTAAAAAGTATTTGATGATTTTTATGAAACCGACATTTTATTAGATAAAATGTTTTTGTTTTAAAATCTTATTCCTTTTTAATTTAAATGTTAAATTTGACCATGTTAAATTATTTATATGATAGATGTTTAACATGTATGTTCCTTCTTTAATGTCACATTGTTTGAATCCTTATTTTATGTGATAAAATTAGTTGGTTCTTGTTAATGGACATGAAGAATTATTTAATTATTCATGAACCACATTAGGTTAACCATTAATTCATTTAAAAATTTATAAGATGAATTTTTAAATGTGACATGCTATGTTTTAATGAACACTTATTACATTTAAACCTAATTACCAATTAGGGTAGTCCTCTTTAATTGACAATTATAATTTTAATCGTTTCAATAATAATTCTCTTTTACTGATAACTATTTTAAAATGTTGTAAGTGATTTATTAAAATACGAATAAAGATTAGGGTAGAACGATGAACGAACAAACCTTATAGTTGATAAGGATCTAATAAAAGTTATTGAAAAAATCCATAAAATTTTGAATTTTAAAGATCCACTAGTTGATATGGATTAACTAGTATTAATAAAAGCTTTTTAGTTGATGGACAATCATAAGGTTGATGAATTTCCTTCAATGGATCAAGATGTCGGTCAATATACTTGGCTAAGCTTTTGTATCACCTCAGCTTGACTAGGGATAATGATCATGGCTTAGTCACTTTCCTGGCCGCGTCCGCTAAACTGCAAGGAGACGAGTCATGACTATGAAAGTCCATCAACTATACCTAAGTCAAATACGATAATAATCTTGTTCAAGATAAATCGTAACCCTCCTTATTTTAGGATTTGGTAACTGTAGGACCCATGTTCCGGTTGTTGAGCTACACTCAAACTGTAGACCCATGTACCAATGATGTAGTCTAGACTTAAACCCAAATTGTCGTGTCATGAATATATCGAGCACCGTCATAAGTTGATCCATTGATGTAAGTTTTGTCCTGACCCAAACATACGTGTCGTGAATACACTGAGCGGCGGCGTAAGTCAGTCTCGACACAAAAATAAGGGTCTGACTAGGCTAGTCATTGTGATTTGGATGAACACACTTATGATTATAAATGACTAGGGGTAAAACTTATAGGGAATCATATTTTATATGATTGATGAAGAGTTCGTTTACCGATTGCAGGGTCGAAAAACTTGTTAAGCTACACTCAAGGTTGTCAGACTCGGGGTAGTCGTATCCCTCTCCCAAAAATATTTTTATATAATAAATTGTTTATTATTGTGGCTTTAATTCTTAAAATTATTAGGAGAATATAGTTTAATAAAACCCAATTAAACTGTACAATGAACATTTGCTAATTAAATATCTATTTAAATGCGGAATGGAGTCGGTTCTGAAGTACATGATTGAAAAGAACGTGCTAGATGGGACTAACTATAAAGATTGGCTAAGGGATATTAAGTTAGTCCTCTCACTAGCTGGGATAGGATACATGCTGCTCGAGGACGCTCCAGACAAACTTGACGAAGATGCAACCCACGAAGAGAAGAAAGTCTATAAGCAGTAGTAGAGGGGTGCCGAGAAGGCCAGGTGCCTTACTCTGGCTTCAATGAACAACGACCTGCAAAGGAAGCATGAACATTTGAATGTTCAAAGCATGCTTCTGAATGCAGAGGAGTTGTATGGAAAGAAGTCAAGAGCTGCCAGATTTGAAGCCACGAGCAACCTCTGGGAGCTAGGATGGAGACGGGCCCCGAGCAAGATCATGTCATCTTAATGATCGGGTATATGGAAGATGCTGCCCAGTTGGGTTTTGTCCTCGACAATGAGATGGCTATGGACATCATCCTAAAATCTGTAACCCCAGACTTCAAACAATTCATTACTGGTTTCATCATGAACAGTATTGAAATGGATCTTCCTGATCTCCTCAACATGCTTAAGCAGCTTGAGGAGATCGAGAAGAAACCGACTGTGTTAGTTGTTGGCTTTGCTTCTTAGACCAGCTGAAAGGCAAAGGTAAGAAGAGGCAGGTCCCATAACTAGCCAAAGTGAAGATGGGGAAGAAGACAAAGGGGCTCCGTCGAAATCCGAATGCTTTCACTGCCACAAAATAGGCCACTGGAAGAGGAACTGCAAGGTGTACCTTGTAGGAAATAAAAAGGGGCATACTGATGCCTTTACATCAGGTACAAAAAATTCTTTTTTAAATAAAGCATAAAATTTCCATAAATGCTTTGTTACATGGTATGAGATATTAAGACATCTGTGTATTGTATACACAGGTGGCAGATAGCGAAGCAGAGGATGGAAGAAGTTCCATGGACGGTCAGCATCGGAGTAATCATTGCTGCTGGGACCGTACAAGGACTTTAGAAGAATGAAGATGAAGCGATCAATATTTTTCTTATTTTCAATAAAAATGAATCGATGCTTGGTTTAAAACAATGATTGAGTGTTAATCACACAAAGTTTATATTTTGATAAACAAGTCTGATTCATTTTAATGAATCAATTGTTTAATAATATCTTGAAAATGTGCTTTGATAAAATTGCGATTTATTATGAATGGCTGATTGTTGTGGATACGACTAGCTGTGTTGGTGTGCATAAATTCTTGAGTTGTCATGCAGATCTTCTGACTCAATTTGATTGTTTTGGAGTTGATGATATATTATAGCCAATCAATAGTTACATGTAGGTTCTGGGAGCGTAAAATTGAATATGATCCAAATTACACGCAAGTTAAGATTAATTCTTAATCAAAGTACATTTGATACTTTGAAAGAAAAGGATTAAATGTAGTGAAAGGAAAGTACAGTGTAGTATGTTTGACTGAGTAAGTCAACATCAAGACTCCTATAAACGGGTCTTGATATGACTCATTCGTCAAACCCACCTGACACTGGTATATTCCTATTCAGCACTTATGAACTGTTTATACATAATAAATAGTCTAAATATGATTTAGATACTTAAGTGAAAATATTTAACCAGATAGTTCTCAAAGTTAGTGGGAGCTGGCACATAACTTAGTTCCGTCTCGGACCAAGTAAAAGGTTTCTAACTTATTAAATCCTTTATATGCGACATTAAAATCAAAAATAGTTTATATTGTGTCAAGTATATAAAACGTATGGTGTTACTTATGTACTAGACATAAATGACACGAAATAATTGGAATGAGCCATGAGTGAATTGTAGAAACGACCAACACTACATCATATTGTATGAGCTAAATTGTTAGCTATACAAAAGGGAAAATTGTTGGATGTGATCCAAAGCAATTTCGAAGGATCAACCTGGTGTGATCAAGTGATGTATATATAAGACTCCATTAAAAAGCAAAATAGATATACGTTAGCGGATCCATTCTTGGGTTTGACATATGAATGTCCAGTGTGACTAATATGCTATAGCGGTATGAGATACCGAGATAAATAGCCTAAGTGCAAGTGGGAGATGTAGGAAGATGTATGCCCTTGAGCCATTTATCCTAAGATAATTATCTTGTTCTAATAATTATATGGTATTAATTATCCCAAGTATGAATTCGTAGAATCATATACTTAGATAATTTCCTTAGACTTATAGTCAGGTCATTACGTATCCAGATGTAGATCTCGATTATGAGAAGTTAGTGACCGATTAGAAACTTAAGTCTTAAACGGTTCATGGTCATAGATGTGTCGAGAATAGGATATCGACACATCGGTTAGACCATTGTGTCTTTGTCTTACCTAAGGGTAATGATGATCTCATAGTCATTCGATTTGGTGAAGTTGGAGACGAGACACAGGTGCTTATTAGAGAATGAGTTCACTGAGCGACCAACTTAGAGTTATTAAACGGTTAATCTTTAACTAGGATGTCAATAATAATTCTAGAGTGATGATAGGCAAGCTGGTCCTTAAGAACTGAAGTCATCAGTACGAACCTGTGAATGGATAGTGTCACTTAGATCTATGATCTAGCTTCGAGGCTCGGCTTGCTGAAAGATCTTAGGTTTGGGTTACACCTGAAGCTCACGAGGAAAGTAGATGACTAAGATGGGATTTGTCTCATCGGTTAAAGGGAAGTTAGTGTCACTGGATCAGTACGGTCTTTGTGTTAATCCACGGTCGGGGTATGTTGTAGGAAGTACAACGTGAATACGACAAAGACCGTTGTGTACTGACCGATGCATGCTAGTGGGGTTGACGGTAAACCATACCCTAAACCATGCAGAGACACAGTCTTAACGAAGGGACTAAAACTGCAGAATTTATCACTGACACAGTCAGAGTGATCCTGACAACACGTTCGTCAATGGGTCGATCACGTAGAATGATTCTGAAACAGGGACGACGCCTGCTGCTCGTGGTTACCGTCGTCTAGGGGTTTCGAGCACCAACCTGTAGTAAGGGTCAGGCTGTAGGTCTCACACGAGTAGTATCCACTTCTTAGTAATAGGAAGAACGTTAAGAGGAATTCATTCGATGAAATGGAATACGTAAGTCCACAAGTTAGTTGTGAGTTCAAGTTTAATAGGGGACAAATTTTGCATGTGATGCAAACTAGATTAAATGTTTCGTGAATTGTTAACGACAATATTTAATGGAATAAACATGTTAGAAAGTTTACCTGGATGACTGGATCGTCCCGGTCTAAATGCAGGTTCAAACCGCGTCAAAACGGAGTCCAAATGCACAAGTTAGAGCCAAAACAATTAGCCCAAACAGTGTGGACTGAAACCAGCATAAGGGGGTCAGGCCAAATAGGTTGGGTTATCCCCAGCCAAAATTCAAAGGAAACCAGCCCAAGCGGGGCCGGCTCTGACCCGCCCAGTGGGCGGGTCAGGCCCACCACGGGCTGGGCCCGCCCGCTATATAGCCGGAGCCCAAGCCTGCCCACTGAGCAGGCATGTGCCAGGCCCGCCCGCTCAAGCAGGCGGGTGCCAGCAGTAGCAGGCGGGTCTGCCCACTTCAGAGGGCGGACCCGCCAGTGCCTTAGAGGCACGTGCAGCGCACGCATCTCAAAGCATGTGCGCTACACGCTACGCGCGCGGGCCCACTAAGCCCTAGGGTTTAGTGAGATTTTTTGACGTATATGACTTGTGCGGTTTTGTGGTTTTTTCTAACTTTGAGACGACATTTGAGGGGGTCAAAGACGTCAGATTGACTCATCGTTTGTTTCTACGCGTTCACCATTTGAAGCTCTTCGAAATGATAGCCTATATGGTGTCTAAAGTTCAATGGTGATGGAGATTTAAGTCGTTGAAGTTGAGCCTTTTAGAAAGGCTTACTAACTTCATTAACTTAATTAAATCCCTCTTCATTTAACTTTGTCCCACATTGCTCATGACGAAAGTAGAAGTGTCGACTCCTTATATAAATAGGGGTGCCCCCTCTTCGTTGTAGAGTGCACCAAGTGATCGATTCGAGAAGCTCTTAACTTTTGAGCACGCTCAATCGTGAACTTAAATATTCCTCTCCTCTTTTTCTTCTTACCCTCATGTCGGGTCCTAGCAAGACTACGAGGAGGTTTGGATCGGATCCTGATGTCTTTGACACAGGTATGCTCAAGTGAAACTATCTTCGGCAAGTGATCGGCTCGGAGGCGGCTCGGGTAGATCGGTTCGAGGACACAAGGCAGCTCGATTACGAGGAGCGAAAGAAGGTGGTGTTGTACATCTTGCCTGTCCCAAGGCCAAGATTCTATGTATGTCAGTTATTAGCTTTTTAAAATAATAGTTTAATAATGTCGCAGTAGGCTAGATCCCTCTTGGGGTGGTCAGATCCACCCCAAGTTGGCATTGATCTTAGCGAGGTTCTGGCTTGCCTTAGGGCTCCCTAAAATGTTTAGCATTGTTTTTGTATTTCAGCTGTGCTTGATTTCCCCTCTGTTGTCCGTCCGGCTTAGGACGGGCACAGATCTGAGCCCTGAGGGTCTGCCACAACCCTTCACTATCCCTTACAGACTGGTTTATGGTAAGGCGTGTCACTTGCTGGTAGAGTTGGAGTATTATGCTTACTATGCCATCAAGACACTTAATTATGATTACAAGAGCGCGAAGTATGACGACTCCTTGATATCGATGAGCTTGATGAGATTAGAAGAGATGCCTATGAGAGCTCCCGAATATACAAGGAGAGGACGAAGATTTTCAATGATGCCCATATTATGGTGAAACAATTTGATGTTGGTGATAACTATTCATCTCTATGCTCTAACTCTTTTCGGAAAAATTGAGGTTTTGTTTGTCTGGGCCATTCACCATATGTCATGTACATCCCGGAGGAGTTATTGAAATAGAAGGAAATGATGGAATACCATTCAAAGTTAACAAGCAAACACTGAAGCATTACTCCACGTGAGACCCTACCTGTGAGATTAAGTGCATCTACCTCGAAGCCGCTTGGCTTGAAAGTTTGGCAGCAACAACTACATGGTCAAAAATCGAAGAGAATGACTATGTCGACCTATTTGAAGAGGTTATTGAGGAAGCCACGCCATACACTGTCATGACCTTGCTTATGGAGAATTCTGATGGGGTGCAGATATCTGAATAGAGTACTCAGGCTGAAGACACCCCAGACCCTCGATCTCACCGATGAAGAGGAGAATGATGTTGACATCGTTATGATAAGAGTGCTTTGTAAACTCTCTTTCAGGAAGCATCCAAAGAAGCAAACACCATCTGTGAAGCCATAACAAACATTACAGAAGGAGAACAAGGAAACTTTAAAGGCTAGAGACAAAGCTTGTGGGAAGCTATCTCCCACCACTAAGAAGAAAGAGACGCTACATGAGGAGACCAAGCAAGAAAACGTTGATCGATCAAAGCCCACCAGTCTCCTAGCCAAATTTGACATGCGCCTCTACTATGCGCCGAATATCTCGTGATGAACGTAAATTATGAGGGGTCGAACTCAAGACCATAAACGTGCGTTTATCGGGAGGAAACCTAATATTTCTATATTTGTTTTAGTTCGTTCTTAGTTTTTATTTTGTTTGAAAATATAAACAAATCGACAAACCGAAAGTTAGGAACAATGCTAATATTGGGCAATGTTTTATCTACAGGGAGAAGACCATGAGGATGAAAAATTAATTAAGAGCACGTATAATGAAGGAGACCCACGCCATGGAGGAGTTTGAACAAGAAAATAAGGGGGAAATTGGATAATGAAAGCGAGAAAGAAGATGGAGAGCAATAGAACCAAGAGCTAAAAAATTACTCGACCGAGTGAAAATAGTGGTCAGTGAAGTGAAAATTCTTAACTCTATCAATTTATTCCACTCGACCAAGTGACTATATCAGTGGAGTGGATCCCTGTAGCAAAATTCGAAATTTTCATGTTATGTGAAGTCCACTCACTCGACCGAGTGACTAGTCCACTCAACCGAGTGGGAGACTGTAACAGAAATCTTAAAAATTGATGATATGTTTCATCTTTCGACTCGATCGAGTGACTCATCTCACTCGATCGAGTCACTCGACCGAGCTGCACCCAAGACAATCATATCCCCGGTCGTTTTGAGTCACTCAACCGAGTGACTTAAGTCGGTAACACATTATAGAAGGGGAACGCTCGAGCTCACACTCGTACTCGATTGTAGCCCAGCCTTTCTCCTAAACCCTAAAGCACTTGGACGAGTACTCAGCTGCACTCACCCATGCTGCAACCCCTCGTCGCCTCCAACCACCATCCTCCAGCCATCTCCGACCACCCTCCCCTCCATCATGCCCCAATTTACATCCTATCTCTCATCCTTCCTCCAGTAAGCCCTAATTCACCACCAAATCCCAATTAACCCTATTAATCTCCATATTTTCTCGATTTTCCACGATTAATATAAATTTTCAACTCTAATTTATACTTTTTATACATCATGCAAGCTTGGGGGAGATCCGTTGCGAGCATTTAGGAGATATAGCTTTGGGGAATCGTATACATCTTGGGCAGCGATTAGGAGTCGCATCGATTGCTTGGTAGACTCGTTCCACTTCATTTTTTAGCGATCGTATTTATATATCTTGTGTAGAGTGTGCCTCACCCAAAATTGTGTTACTCTCAAGCGTAAGAGTTCGTGCAAGTAGTAAAGTTCCGGGAGTCCGGATATCGTATCCTCGGGAGAAAACCTGTTGCAATCACAAAGCTCAAATCAAGTGAAAAATTGTCGTAGAGAAACTATCACTTTTGATGATGGTGGTTTTATGGGTTTGATTTTGGGTTTTTAATAGTTAATGAAAAAATGAGAAAGAAACAAAACGTTTTTGTTTATGAAAATATTTGTGAGAAGTATGTACATGACATGGGTTCATTAGGATACATAATTTTTGTTATTTTGGTTAATTAAAGATAACTCAATGACGCCTCTTTTTGAGAGAAAGTCATCGGAAAATACCATTGTGAGGATTAAAGCACAAATTTGATAAAAGTTGTTGCAAAATAATAATCTTTTTAAAATAAGAAATGAAACTTCCTTTTGGGAAGATCAAGATTTACCCCTGTGGGGTAATCAACTAATCATTCATATTCTTTTGGAAGATGAATGAGAAATTTATAGAAAAGATTAAAAGTGTTAGCAACGTTTACTTTGAAAACTTAAAAAATCAACCAAAATTTCACAAATCACATCTCTTAACTACACCATATCACGCACAATTAAAGTCTAGCCACACATATTGAAAATAAAAGAAATTATAATAATAGAAAACATTTTTATTTATAAGAAAAGAGAAACTTGAAAGAAAAAAACAATAGTTTAGGAAGACATCACCAATTACACCCTTTACACTTTGCATATGAAGCTCCTTCTTCCTCCTCTAAAAATCTTCAAACCCACTCACAAAAGCCTCTCTAAAATCAGAAATATATGAGAGAAGATTACTCCAAAATCTGATGTTAATAGCTCAAGGAAAACAACAATTTATATGCTTTACACACTTCATGGGGTTTAATGTGTTTGGCTCTTCATCTTCCCCATAATCAATATAAATAACTCCATGAAACCCTTCAAATTCTGCCCCTTGAGCTACTGATCATGAAAATAAATTGAAGAGTCACAATCTGCATCGAATTCTGATCAAAATCGTGGCCAAAATCATCAAAATCCATCAAGAAATGCATCAAATACACTTTAAAGAACATTGCGGGTCTGTCTTTTGAGTTTCGGGTCGGATCTGTGCATGCGCCCGCTTCAAAACCCGCTTCATCTCGCATGCGCGTGGGTGCGCAGATGGGCCAAATCGGGGCCGAGTCGAAACCCGGCCCGTTTGCACGCGCTGTGGGCTTTTGCATTTTTTTACTGCGCGCGTGTTTGCTTGAAAGAAGCAGCCGGCTCATTTGAAATGAGCGGGCCAGCTCATTTCAAATGAGCAGCTGTTGTTTTTGTTGTTTTATGTTTTTTTATTTTTCTTTTTTTCGTAATCTTTCTTTGAACTGATTTGATTCCAAAAATTGTAGAAAATTGTCCCGAGCTCCGAAAAATATGAATGAACAGCCGTTGGAATCGTGGGCTCAATCTCTATTCTGAAAAATATGAAGGAGTATAAATTAGTTCACAAAAATTAGTAATTGTGCAAACTATGAGATTAGGCTCTAATATTATATGATTTTCTGAATATAACCATACAAGAGCTATTTTAGCACTTACGTATGCACAAATTGGGGTCCAATAAGGGAGAAATCATGTAATATTATGCTGAAATCATACCTCCAAGTAGTTATTTGCTAGTCTCTAGCAAATAATGCGATAAATTCGGATTCAATTTAAAACGTGTACCAAACTCATGATATTATCATGGCCTACTCCAAAAGTTGTTTCCAATTGATTTCAAGGCCAATGTGCACATGTATGAAATAAAATAACATATGACACTCCCTTAATTTAATTCAGAGAAGAGTAAAGTAGTAAGCATTGTATGCATTTGTTAGGATATATCATAAATCATATCATAGTTTTCAATTTTCAAGGATTTGGTCAAAAACAATGCAAATCTTCTTCTAACTTGTGGGGGTTGAGAATGTATCACTCATTTTTCTTATTTCCTCAAAAATCATACTCAAGTTTTTTTTATTTGTTTTGCATACACGCGATAACGCTTTGAAATGCAAACAAGGTTACCTTTGTATACACGTGATGACGCTATATAGACAAAGGGCTAAAATGACCCCCATAAATCTCATCTTTGGCGTCATCCACAATGTTTTGTGGGGCCCCGGCTACTCAACTTGACTAGGATAATCATTCGATCATTCGCTTTTTATATTTCTTTGTAACTCTCAACTTAAGCTATCAACTCAACCACCCACTTATTAGGAGTCACCAAACATGTGCAGATGACCAAAATCCTATCCAATTTAGAACCAATCAACTCAATTGCTTCATCCTACTCATACATAGCAATAACTTGCACGAAACTATTCCTAAATTATTACAAGGAGAATATCGTGACATATAAACAAATTTCATACATGGCATATTAACATTTGATTCCAATGTGGAAAACAAATTAAACCATGCCATTCAAACATCTATGAATTTGATACCAAATAATGATCCGAGAAAATCACATGGAATTAAGTATTTAGAGACTAAGCAAAAAGGAATGTGATGATGAAGTCTTCTACAAATTATTTATTTATTTATTATTTTTAGTTTTTATTTATTTATTGAGTTTTTTAATAGAAAAAAGAAAGAAAAAAAAATAAAAAATGAAAAGAAAATGAAAAATAAATCATGAGAAAAAAATAGTCTATACTCTCACCCCAACATAAAATAAGCATTGTCCTTAATGTAAAGGAGAGTAGTGATAGAGACAAAACACCTGAGTAGTTGTCACCCAAAGGTGGGTCCGTGAGCTCGATGGTGCTCGCCTCCTTGGTCCAAGGTTCATGAAAATGCTTCAATCGTTGACCGTTCACCTTGAACTCACTTCCGTCTTTCCATTCAATAGTAGTACCGCTCCATGTGGAAAAACGTCTTTGACGATGAAAGGTCCAAACCACCTAGAGAGAAGTTTCCCAGGGAAGATGTGGAGTCTGGAATTGTAGAGAATAACCTTCTGGCCTAGTACGAACTCTTTTCTAAGGATCATTCTGTCATGAAAAAACTTCATGCTTTCCTTGGATTCTTACCGTTGTCGTAGGCATCTCTCCTCAGCTCCTCTAGCTCCAATAGTTGTAACCTACGAGAGGTAAAAGATGAATCAATATCAAAGTTCAATTTCTTAACAGCCCAATAAGATCTATGCTCCAACTAAACATGTAAATGACAAAACTCCCCAAATACTAGACGGTAGGGAGACATCCCTAAAATTATCTTGTAGGCTATCATGTATGCCCATAAAGCTTCAGGTAAGTGCAAGCTCCAATCCTTCCTTGATGGATTCACCGTCTTCTGTAAGATCCCTTTAATCTCTCTATTCGCCAGCTCTACTTGACCATTGGTTTGGGGGTGATATGGGGTAGAAACTTTGTGTGTGATCCCGAACCTTTTCATTAAATTGGCGAACAAGCGGTTGCAGAAATGAGACCCTCCATCACTGATAAAGGCCTTGGGTGCTCCAAACCTAGAAAAGATATTCTCCTTAAGAAAGTTGAGCATAATTGAAGCATCGTTTGACCTGCAAGAACTAGCCTCCACCCATTTAGAAACATAATCAATGGCAACCAATATATAAGTATATCCAAATGAAGGTGGGAAAGGTCCCATGAAATCTATACACCAGCAATCAAATATTTCTATATCTAGAATGGGATTTAATGGCATCATGTTTCGCCTAGTAATACCTTTTAACTGTTGGCAAGAAATGCATGTTTTACAATACCGAATGGTATCCTTAATCATGGTTGGCCAATAAAAGCCACATTGCAAAATGTTAGCCCCAGTTTTATTTGCAGAGAAATGTCCTCCACACACCCCCATCGTGACAAAATTGTATCACACTACCTATCTCATGGTCAGGGATGCACCTCCTAATAATTTGGTCACTACAGTATTTATAAAGGTATGGATCATCAAAGAAAAAGTACTTTACCTCATTTTTGAACCTTTTAACATATTGAAATGACTAAGTTTCAGGGGTCTTACCAGTCACTATATAATTTACTATATCTGCATACCATGGCAAGGTGGAGACGCTAAAAAGATGCTCATCAGGAAAAGAGTCCTCCAAGGGTACTTCTGCTGAATCAAGGCCGACTATCAATCGTGATAGGTGGTCAGCTACTAAATTCTCCACGCCCATCTTGTCTTTGATTAGGACATTGAATTCCTACAACAATAAAATCCATCTTATTAATCGAGGTTTAGCATCTTTTTTAGACAATAAATACTTCAAAGCAGAGCAGTCCGTATAAATCAAAATAAGAGATTCTAAAATATAGCTCCTGAATTTTTCCAAGGCAAACCCTACTGCCAACAACTCCTTCTCTATGGTCGTATAGTTCCTTTGAGCATCATTCATCGTTTTGCTGGCGTAGGAAATAACTACTTGGTGCTTATCTTTCCTTTATCTAGCACTTTGCCAACTGCGTAGTTGTTATCGTCGCACATGATCTTAAATGGTAGTGACCAATCTGGAACCTGCAAAATAGGAGCAGAAATTAGCAAATTTTTTAAGGTATCAAAAGAATGTTGACACTTAGATGTCCAATTAAAATCAACATTTTGAGATAATAAGTTGCTAAGAGGGTGAGAAATGGTACTGAAGTCTTTAATGAAATGCCTATAAAAGCCTGCGTGACCAAGAAATGATCTGATGTCCCTCACACACTTGGGACTTGGTAGCTTCTCAATTACTGCTACCTTGGCTCTGTCTACCTGAATCCCCTCCTTTCAAACTACATGACCAAGGAGAATGCCCTCTGTGGCAGTGGTCATGAAATGACATTTCTCCCAATTCAATAGGAGGTTTTTCTCAATGCACATGTCAAGAACACGAGCCAAGTTAGCTAAACAATCATGAAAAGAGCTACCATACACAGAAAAGTCGTCCATGAATACCTCTACAATTTTCTCTGTTATATCATCAAAAATACTACGCATGCATCACTGAAAAGTAGCAGGGGCATTACACAGACCAACGGTATTTTCTTAAATGTAAAAGTACCAAAAGGACAAGTAGAAGTCGTTTTCTCCTAATCCTCTGCTGCAATCTCAATCTGATAGTAACCAGAATAGCCGTCTAAGAAACAATAGTACTCATGTCCAACCACTCTCTCTAAAATTTGATCAAGGAATGGTAAAAGGAAGTGGTCTTTCCTAGTTCGGGAGTTCAGTTTCCTATAATCTATGCACATCCTCCATCCTATGGTAGTCCTAACAGGGATAAGTTCATTATTCTCATTTCTGACCAGAGTGAGGCCAGACTTTTTAGGGACAACCTGAATGGGACTAACCCATTTGCTATCAGAAATTAGATATATGATACCTGCATCCAATAATTTTAGAATCTCGCCTTTTACTACTTCTTTTAATGTGGGGTTTAACCTTCTTTGAAATTCGCTAGTAGGTTTGGCATCATTTTCTAAGTAAATGTGATGCACGCATACAATGGGACTGATTCCTTTAATGTCAGCAATGGACCAACCAATAGCCCCCCTATGCTTTTTCAAAACTTCAATTAACGAACTTTCCTGTTCTAAAGAGAGTTTAGAAGATATTACTACGGAAAAGCTGTTTTCATCTCCTAGAAAAGCATACTTGAGAAATTCATGAAGTGGCTTGAGTGCAGGCTTTGGATCCTCCACTTCAGATGGTTTGAGAGTTGATGGATTTGATGGCTAGGCCTCGAACCTATGCTCCCATATCGCATTGAGCTCCTTCACATCTTCCTACACAAAAGAGATATCATCAGTATCCTCCACAATTGTAGTATCACCATCAAACTCAGAGATAATGAAATCATCCACCAAAGAATCAATCATGTTTACATCTTCAACTTCATCATCCACATTTGGAAGCTTACATGTATTAAATATGTTCAAGTCTAAAGAAATGTTTCCAAATGTGATTTTTAGTTGACCATTCCTACAATTAATCAGGGCATTACATGTTGCAAGGAAAGGTCTACCAAGGATGATGGGGGTAGAATTTGTAGCTTGGGGTCCTTGGATGTCTAGGACTATAAAGTTAGCAGGGTAATAAAATTTGTCCACTTGAAAAAGAACATCTTCAATACACCCCTTAGGAACTTTAATAGACCTATCAGCTAATTGCAATACAACATATGTAGGTTTTAGCTCTCCTAACCCAAGTCGTGTAAAAATCGGGTAAGGTAAAATGTTGACACTAGATCCTAAATCCAATAAAGCATTTTCAATCTTTTTAGTGCCAATATTACAAGTGATGGTGGGTGATCCGGGATCTCTAAATTTCGGTGGTGTATTTTGTTGAACTATGGAGCTAACCTGTTCAGTTAGGAAGGCCTTTTTCTTCACATTTAACTTTCTTTTACTTGTGCAAAGATCTTTTAAAAATTTATCGTATACATGGATCTGATTTATAGCATCAATCAAAGGAATATTTATCTGGCACTTCTGAAAATTTCACGAATCTCAGATTGGTACTTAACTTTTTTCGTTTGAAGTAGCCATTGAGGAAATGGTGCTGAAGGTACATGTGGTGCAGGCTCTTCCTCTTCAATGTCTTTACTGTTCAGGCCACCGTCAGTGTTCTCCTCTTGCATTGGTTCGTGTGGTTGAATCTCATCCTCTTGTCCAGCTTCGTTGCTTGGTGGATCAGGTTTTGGAATTTTCTTTCCACTCCTTAGTGTGGTGACGGCTTGACAAGGCTTTTTATTGCTACCTACAGAAGAAGACAAGCTCATATCAGGATTGGGAAATGGTTGTGATGGAAGCTTACCTTTCTCCAAAGTTGCCGTAAGCTTAGCCAGGCTTTCGCTCATTTGTTGGTTCTGGGTCTGTTGAGCCTGGAATTGAGCCCGTTGTTGTTGCATTTGGGACTGTTGTAGTTGGATAAGCTATTGAAGTGCTTCCCCAAATGGTTGCATCTGTTGTTCTTGTGTTGGCTCTTGGTTCCTCCTCTGGTTCCCCCTTGGTAGTTATTGTTGAGTTGTGGTTGTCTAAAGGGAGGGGGAGCTTGTTGTTGCTATTGTTGGGGTTGTGGTTGGGGTCCCCAACTTAGATTGGGATTGTTTCGCCATCCTCTATTGTTAGAATTGAAACCTTGATAATTGGTTGAGACTTGGTTTACCTTCGTAGGATTGCTTAGCATGCTTTTCAAAGATGGAAGTGTTGGGCAAGTACTAGTGTCATGGCCACCAACCTCGCAAAGTGCACAGCTTTGTACGACCTCAACTCCTTTGGATCCTTTCAAATTGAGGGCTTGAAGCTTCTTTGTAAGCAAAGCTTCCATCTTTGCTTCCATCGCATCCTCTGGCTTCAAAGTGTGCATCCCTCCACGTGATGGCTGGGAAGGTGTTGATATGGCTCCTCTGTCGTACTCTGAAGTAGTGTCCCATGTTTTTGTGTTCTCCGCTATCTCCTCCAAGTACGTCCAAGCCTTGTCTGGCTCTTTATCGAAGAATCCCATGTTGCACATCATCTCTACAAATTGATTCATCTGGGGTTGCAGTCCATTGTAGTAGAAGCCAATGATCCTGCTTTTATTAAAGCCATTATACAGACACGCTAGTAGCCGCTCATTAAACCTCTCCCATGCTTGATAGAACATTTCCTCGCTTTTATGGTCAAAGTTCATGATTTGTCTTTTCAATCCATGTGTCATGTGAATAGAAAAGAATTTCTTTAATAATTCAGCCTGTAATTCAATCCAGTAGTGATAGAACGTGGTGGCTAAGCATTCAACCAGTTTTTAGCCTTATCTTTTAACGATAATGGAAATAATTTTAAATATATCGTGTCTGCACTAGTCTTTTCATCAAAACATGTTAAACACACTTCTTCAAATCCTTTTATATGAAGATAATGGTTTTTCTTGTCCATCCTATGAAAGGTGGGTAAGAGTTGGATTACCCCTGGTTTGAAATTAAAAAAATTTGCATCGGTGGGTAAAACAAAGCATGAAGATGTGCTAGTCCTAGTGGGTCTGAGATGATCTTTTAAAGTTCTTGAAACTCCAGTTTGCAAATTATTTTCATTGTTGTAACTAGTGTTTTCATCATTGTTTGTAATATTTTCAGCCATTTGAAAGCGTCTAGTCAACCTCTTTGTCCTAGGAGTCCTATGCCACATAAACAAAGCACAAGTTTTTTTTAGAAAGAAAAAAAAGAAAGAAAGGGGAAAAAATTCAAATTTTTATGGGTTTTTATGTTGAAGAAAGAAAGAAGAACAAAAATCAAAACAAAACAAAAAAATTATGAACAACAAAGTGGAAAGATCTCACCGAAGGTCCTCTAAATGAAATAAACTTTGGTAGCAAGCCGTTCTCCCCGGTAACGGCACCAAAAACTTGCCTCACCCAAAATTGTGTTACTCTTAAGCGTAAGAGTTCATGCAAGTAGTAAAGTTCCGGGAGTCCGGATATCGTATCCTTGGGAGAAAACCTGTTGTTATCACAAAGCTCAAATCAAGTGAAAACTCGTCGTAGAGAAACCATCACTTTTGATGATGGTGGTTTTATGGGTTTGATTTTGGTTTTTTTATTAGTTAATGAAAAAGTGAGAAAGAAACAAAATGTTTTTGTTTATGAAAATATTTGTAAGAAGTATGTACATGATATGGGTTCATTAAGGTACATAATTTGTGTTATTTTGGTTGATTAAAGATAACTCAATGACGCCTCTTTTTGAGAGAAAGTCATCAGAATATACCCTTGCGAGGATTAAAGCGCAAATTTGATAAAATTTGTTGCAAAATAATAATCTTTTTAAAATAAGAAATGAAACTTCCTTTTGGGAAGATCAAGATTTACCCTTGTGGGGGTAATCAACTAATCATTCATATTCGTTTGGAAGATGAATGAGAAGTTTATAGAAAAGATTAAAAGTGTTAGCAACATTTACTTTGAAAACTTAAAAATTCAACCAAATTGTCACAAATCACATCTCCTAACTACACCATATCATGCACAATTAAAGTCTAGCCACACATATTGAAAATAAAAGAAATTATAATAATAGAAAACATTTTTATTTATAAGAAAAGAGAAACTTGAAAGAAAAAACAATAGTTTAGGAAGACATCACCAATTACACCCTTTACACTTTGCACATGAAGCTCCTTCTTCCTCCTCTAAAAATCACAACAAACTCACTCACAAAAGCCTCTCTAAAATCAGAAATATATGAGAGAAGATTACTTCAAAATCAGCTGCAAATAGCTCAAGGAAAACACCTATTTATAGGCTTTACACACTTCATGGGGTTTAATGTGTTTGGCTCTTCATCTTCCCTATAATCAATATAAATAACTCCATGAAACTCCTCAAATTCTGACCCTTGAGCTACTAATCATGAAAATAAACTGAAGATCCACAATCTGCATCGAATTCTGGTCAAAATCGTGTCCAAAACCATTAAAATCCATCAAGAAATGCATCAAATACACTTTAAAAAACATTGTGGGTCTGTCTTTTGAGTTTCGGGTCGGATCTGCGCATGCGCCCGCTTCAAAACCCGCTTCATCTCGCGCACGCGTGGGTGCACAGATGGGCCGAATCGGGCCGAGTCTAAACCCGGCCCGTTTGCGCGCGCTGTGGGCTTTTGCATTTTCTTTACTGCGCGCGCGTTTGCTTGAAAGAAGCAGCCCGCTCATTTGAAATGAGTGGGCCAGCTCATTTCAAATGAGCGGCTGTTGTTTTTGTTTTATTTTTTATGTTTTTTCTTTTTCTTTTTGTCGTAATCTTTCTTTAAACTGATTTGATTCCAAAAATTGTAGAAAATTGTCCCGAGCTCCAAAAAATCTGAATGAACAGCAGTTGGAATCATGGGCTCGAGCTCTATTCCTAAAAAATATGAAGGAGTATAAATTAGTTCACAAAAATTAGTAATTATGCAAACTATGGGATTAGGCTCTAATATTATATGATTTTCTGACTATAACCATACTAGAGCTATTTTGGCACTTATGTATGCACAAATTGGGGTCCAATAAGGGAGAAATAATGTAATAGCTAAAATCAGAGTGCTTGACATTAACGGCAACAACACTTCCTATATCCGCTACTCTTTCAAGAGTGTATTTATGCACTTGCTCATGATCATTTCATAGAAGTTCATTGATATCATTACACAATGCCTCCACAGACTCGATCTGGGGGGCAGCCAGCCTACTACCAAGAAGAATAAGACCGGTGACCTCGGTGCTTCTTTTTCTGTGGCTGCACCGCCTACACGTAGCAATCCTATCCCTGCACCACCAGCACCACCTACACCACCAGCAGAGACACCTCCACCCATAGAGACGTATGGGATCACTTTTAAAGAAGATGCACACTGCGCTAAATTTGAGAGGATCTCCAAACTTCAGATCACACCTATTAGGTTCGCTCACATTCCTACACTCGAGTGCCTAGGGCTATTCCAGGGCTTGCACCAGCTATACGATAATGTTGGTTGGGGTGATGTTTTATCTGTGTCAGTAAACAACTATGTTTGACCGACACTAGAGATCACGAGTTCTATATGTATGACTCCTAGGGGTTATTCTTTCAAGATCATGGACCGTGAGTCTGAGATTACTCACAACATGGTCCATGCTTATTTTCACTGGCCCCCAGTACCAGACCCTGTCAGGGCATTTTTCCCTAGTCATTACCCCATGTCTTCTCTGTTGATGCCTTTTGGGAGCAGATCATAGGCATCCCACACTTTGACCCTAGTTGGGCAAAGGCATCGTCGATAGTCCACCCTTGCATATGCCTTGCACAGCGCCTTTTGGCGAACACCTTATTTGGTAGGCTGGATGTAGGGACTATCTGCTCACCTGAGCTTTTCATTTTATGGGCCATGACATGGAGAGAGCATTCGAGGCTGGCAGGGACGTCTTATTTCCTGCCTTATCCATCGATGTCACTAGTTGGGTTTTGATCGCATTCTTACCTCGATCCCCTCCACCAAGGCAATATGTTGTCGCAGTCTGATCGCCCTTCCCCTATCTTCGATATCCAATTGCCTGCTGGGCTGACCTCTGCTACATGACCCACATCACTTACTGATCACGTCTTGTCACGTATGCATATGATCTAATCATATAGCCAACACCATTGGGTTTCGCTCCATGGTCCCTTCTCTGTAGATTATATCGTGCTTCTGAATGCCGTTCAAACTCACGTAAGACCAGCAGGTGCTGAGTACAGGTTCCATATGGATCTCCTCATTTCACATGTTTACGTGGTAGAGCCTGATAATAAGCAGCAACATCATCCCATCGAGCCACACCTAGCTGAGATTCCAATAGTTCAGCCTGTTCCCGAGCCTTTGCATATACCCAGTAATTCTGTCTCCACATATGTTCGTGCTGAGGGTTCCACATCCACATCCACCCTACCCGTCGATATTCTTAGCTCCATTGCCGCCAGATTTTCAGTGAGTTTCTTGATGTCTATCACCACATCTGTTGCCACAACCTCTATACCCTCTTCTACTTTCACCGATATTCCTATCATACCATCTGTTACACCCACATCTAAGAGCATACATGCATCTCAGCCTTACCTGGAAGCTGAGCATCCTGTAGTGAGCCTTGCTCCGCACACATCCCCTATCGTAGCCCCACTTATTTTTGAAGTCCAAGTGAGTCCTGCCCGTACACATCCCTCTTCTTCCACTACTGATGACAGGGATTTATGCTTACACGCAGTTGAGTCGGCAATAGCTAGGATAGAGTAGATTTTCGATCTCTCGCCCAGACTGTGGCTGCCATAGAGCGCCACATTACTGTCATTCCTCTTATTCAGCAAAGGCTGAACTAGATTTTGGGCCTTCTGCAGCAGCCACAACAGCATCCCCCTGACGTGCGTTTATATTTCATATATTCACGCACGTTTTCTTTTGTGTTTCTCCGTGTTTTTTTGCCGTCTTTTATTCGTTTTCTCGTATTTTCTCGTTTTCTTTCACTTTTCTTTGTTTCTCCATGTTTGCAGGAGATTGACCGCGTAGGGGACATTTAACGACGATATCTCAAGTCCCCGGAGCAGCGGGAGGAGTCACGCGTGATCCAGGGGGTCAAACGTCAAAGACTACATCTTTCAGCCCCTCACCCGGTCGGTTGGTCATCTCCAACTGATCGGGTGATGCACTCGTGCACCACCCGGTCTCAGCCGGAGCTCAAGTGGAAGTCACCCGACCGGTTCACAGGCCGGTTCAACTGGGGCCAACTCTCTGTCTTCTCGAGCCAATTTCCAACCGATCGGGTGACTCTCACCCGATCGGTTCATCTGTAGCTGATGCTGAAGAGCCGAAGACACGGGCACCCAACCGATCACTTCACCCGATGGCGCCAAGATCCAACCGGTCACTCCAAGAACTCAACCGACCGGTTCATATGACCGGGTGAAAGCTCGCCATTTTCTGTCTATTATCTGTAACGGATCACCCAATCGGTTGACTTGTCAACCGATCGGGTGACACGAGAGTCTATAAATAGAACCCCTAGGGTTCCAGAAACGGGGGAGCTGCTAGTTTTTACTGTTTTCTCCTATTGTGACGGCTGTAATTACTGTTCTTTTGTAAGTGTTCGGATCTTTCTCAAATTTTAGTATTGTCGTAATTACTCTATTACTTCCGCATTCCAATCGTCTTATTATGATTCCAACGGTTCATTTTCATTTAGATCGCTTTTTAATGAATTTTTGTGAGTAGTTCCCAAATCTGGGATTTTGGTGGAAACCCCTTCGGGGGCTCTTCCCGATGCATCCATTGGGTTAGGAAATCGATAGGGATTAGGAATCTAACGGTTACGCAGGGTGTTTCATTGTCATCGGCGGGAAAAAGACCGCCTTTGACCGTTGGGCCAATGGGGAATAAACTTGGCGGTTGACTCCCTAGCCATAGCTCACGCCCTTAGCGTAGACGCCGAATCCTAGCACGCGGGAGCGGCAAGATGAGACGTTGGGAGTTATCGTTGCGAGCTTAGTGCTCCCGGAATCGATCAGTGTTAATGGACATGGGAGTGCCCACTGATCAAATCCGGGAAGACCGGTGTATCATCCTGGGCACCGACCGGAATATTGGGCCCATGGGATGTCGGTACCACTTTTGGAGGCAACGTCTCACCATTAGACCCTAATTCTGATCGCTATCCTACCCGTAGGCCGTATCGGCGAGAGTCGCTCGTTGGAGTGGAAACCAAAGTCCCGGGTTTATTTTCTTATTGTTCATACCTTGCATTCCTATACCGTGACAACCCATCTATCGATTCGGGCTAGCTCGCCCACGGGGTGATCCTGGTCCTCCTTGACACAAGCACATCCTAGCCTCCTTGTGTTCGACCCCCAAGCCACACTACAACACCGTGCGCTTGCGGTTACAAATATCTAAACCCCCACGCGGGTCCCCCGGCCATTTGCGGATAGCAAGCTAGGGGCACACGTCACCCCCACCACCACTAAAGGGAGTTGATGGTGTTGCATATGAGTATGCACTTGACACTGATGCCTGATATATTTTTCTCCCATCTACCCCCATTATTCCAGCTTGGGAGAGAGTATCTTTGACCATTTTTGCATACATATCATCATTTTGTGTGCTTGATTTGTATTTAGTTAGTAGTCCTCATATAGACGCATTATGATTTTATATTTATTACCTTTTCTTTCACTTTGCATCATTCTAGCATCCACACCCACCACCCTCCCATATCATAAATGTCCATGTGCCACACTTTGCATAATGAGGACAATTTGATGTTTAGCTTGAGGGAGTGAGTGTACTCAAGAACTTTTATTTTTTTTATTTTCCACTTATTCTTACATCCTTTTCATTTTTATTTTTGTTTTTACCATGCATCATATTTCCTTTACTTTTACAGTGCTTGCATATGCATATAGTTAGTTTTTGATTTATCCTTCTTTTACTTTCTTTGCTAGAAATGAATTCTCTATTATGAATTAAAATTGAAAATCACTTTACTTGTGCATAGATCCTTTCGCCACGCTATTGTCTTTATATCTAATGTCATTTACGATATATTTGCATGCAGTTAAGAAAATGAACTTCTAATGTAATATTAAGTGTTTATGAATGAACTTTAATGTTGACTCGTCTAGGAAGTAATTTATTGTATGCTATTTGTAGAAAACACACCAATATCATGCATTGACTGCATTATATCTGGAGTAGTGCTTTCATATCTATATCACTTCTTATTTGCATGAATTGTGTGTGAAATCTTCGGGTTGAATGAAATCAATGTCATTTGATATGAGTAGGTCAGACTGCTTTTAGAAATTAAACGGAGTAAACGACATTACCCTGTCGAAGTAGTTGTGTACATACAAAGTGTGAACTAAGTGATATTATTAATTCTTTCTCCACAACTCTTGAAAATATTTCTATACATACAATCATTGGAAATTCTACACTAGAGTGATTCTTATTTCAGCATCTTTTCCAATTCACCAAAAAGCCATAAAGCTCCGAAATCCCAAAAACACAAAAAAATATTATTCGCTATGAATCTTGTGTATATATATGGATTAGTAAAAAAGAAAGAAAAAACAAAGAAACAAAAAGGAGAAACAAAAAGAAAAAAAGAGATAAAAATATGTATATAAATAAAGATATGCATATATACACAAGCTCTTATCTTGTAAATACCTTACCTTTTCTTTTCTTTCATCTTCTCTTTTCTGGAGCTACAACATTAGGGAAAAATCCATTTTCTTGATATTTGATGCCATTATGCCTATAGATAAGCTTGGGGGGGAAATCCAATGATGAGTGAGAAAGTGATTACTTATATGTGCATGACTACCGATGCCATGTAATATCTAATACTTAAGGAGATGCCTTTGAGTATGACGACACCTATGAGTTGAAAAATGGACATGAAATTCATAAAACCATATCTTTCTATTCTTATTTGTAGGAATTGTGTGATATCTCTTATACTCCAAGTAGAAGTAATCAATTGAAAAGTGTGTTGGCTATGAGTATGTATACCATTTTCTATACCTTAGACAATGTTTAAGGTTAAAAAGACGTCATATTTCATAAAATTCACTTTGTTCTCAGTTTTAATATCAAGTGTGCCGAATATGAAATGATAATGAAATAAAAATGGGAGTGTATTTATATTCATTGTTGGTGCATTTTGGTTAGTGGATTCAAGTTCTGAGTGGATGATCTAACGATTCACTTTCTACACTTCCTTTTCGATCTTTTAGGTTTTTAGGTTTTATTTTTATTCACAGAGTTAGCTTTTTACTTATCTTCCTCGAGGACGAGTAAGAAGTAAGCTTGCGGGATTTTGATAGCTTATATTTTAGACTTTTTTTTTGCATATTTCCATGCCATATCGATTGCGCATATTGCATATTAGAAGTTTAAATGACGATTTCTCGACGAATTTCACTATTTCTATGTTTTATTGGATTTTCAAGAAATATGAAGCAATCGGGAGCAAATTGGAGCTATGAGCATATGCACACTTACCGGAGCGTCAGTGGCAATGATAATAAGGAGCTTATGGTGCTAGTTAAGGGTTTTGGCGGACCCTTAGGGCATAATTATATGCCCATCCTACGTCAGACGGACGACAGAAACAAATCAAATAAGCAGCAGAAAATAACCGTTAAACTATTTAACGAAAGCCCTAATTATTACATGACCCTAGCCAGGACATCTACTATCTTGAGGGTGACCTGACCACCCCAAGATAGATCTAAACTACTGCAATATAATTAAATAAAAGCTTTTTAAACTACATACCCGGAACTTTGCTTGCATCAGCAAAGTGTACCGAACCGCCTTCTGCTCCCCGAAGCTAGCCGCCTTTGTGCCCCAAACTGATCCACCCGAAGCAAGCCAACGTCACGCCTCTGAGCTAACCACTTGTCGAAGAATATTTCACTTGTGATTAATCCAACGTCTTAGACTTTGCATCGAATCCGATTCTTCTCGTCGTTTTGCCAGAAAGCGAGCGAAGGGACGGAAGAAAAAGGAGGAAAGAATAATTTTTCGTCTTGAAACGAGCATGCTCAAAACTTTTTGGAGCTACTTGATTCAGAGACTTGGTGTAAATTATTCTAAAGGGTGTTGACCCCTATTTATATAGGGAGTCAGACCCCCTTGCTCGTCGCACGAGCAATGTGGGACAATTAATGAATAAGAGGATTAATTAAGTTAGTTTGCCTTTCATAAAGGCTAAACTTCAACTAATTAATCTCCCTCACTGTTGAGCTTCAGAAGTGATACAACATATCATTTCGAAGAGCTATGAACGGTGAACGCATAGAAATAAAAGGCGACGAATTCCGACTTCGTTTGACCCCTCAAACAATTGCTCAAAGTTGAGCAAAAAGTCACAAATCGGCTAAAATTACAGTCGTCACAAACCCCTTGGATTTGCTGGACTGTGGACCCCGCAGGTGGGGCCCACTTGCCAGCTGGGTGCGCCCAAATGGTGTGCCTAGTTAAACCTGGGTGCCCGCCCGCTCCTGGGTGGGCGGGTCTGACCCGCATAAGCAGGCAAGTCAGACCCGCCTGCTTGGCGAGCAGGTCCAGCCTGCCAGCAGGCTGGACCCCCCTTTGCGGGCAGGTTTAGCCCGCCTAGCGGGTCTGGACCCGCCCACCCAAGCTGGGCTGGGAAGAACTGGGCTCTTTTGCCCAGTTCTGGCCTTTCGGGCTGTTTCTTGAGTTCTACAACTCCGATTGGGCTGATTTCAGATTCGTTGGAAAGCATGGTTCAAATGGGACCATCCTAAAGAGCCATATATCCATTTCTATGCATTATATGATCTAAAATATTATCTAAACTATTTACGATGCAATTTAAATCCGTTTGCATCACATGCATTAATCCCATACAACATTCTACTAATGCTGAAGTCGCAAGCATTTTGCTACATTATTAAATATCATTTAATGTCAAAAACTTATGCGACCCTATTAAATCATATTTAATATTGATCGACTTAATGTCACTAACTCTTAGTGACTTCAATTATCCTCGTGCATCCGAGTGCACTCCTCCTAAATTCTTCCTATTACTAAGACACAAACCAAACTCGGTGTGAGGCCCTACAGCCTGACCCTACTACAGGTTGGAGCTCGAAACCCCTATACAACAGTAACCACGAGCAGCATGTGTCGCCCCTATTTCAGCATCTTAATTATATGATTGACCTATCGACAAAAGTGTTTTTGGGATCACTTTGGCTGTGTCAGTGATGAATACCAAAATGTTAGTCCATTCGTCATAACTATGTCCCTGCATGGCCTGGGGTATGGTAAACCGTCAATCGTACTAGCCAGCATCCGTCAGCATACTTTGGTCTATGTTATATACACGTTGTACATCTTACAACGTACCCCTGTCGAGTTTTAGCACAAAGAAACGTACTGAGCCTGTGACACTAACTTCCCTTTAACGGAAGAGACGAATCACATCTTAGTCATTTACTTACTTCGTATGCTTCAGGTGTCATCCGACCTAAGACCTTTCAGTAGACCTAGCCTCGAAGCTAGATCATAGATCTAAGTGACACTATTCATGCACAGGTTCGTACAAAGACTTCAGGTCTTAAGGACCAACTTGCCTATCGTCACTATAGAGTTATTAATGACAGTTTAGTTAAAGTTTAACCATTTAATAACTCTTCATTGGGTCGTTCAGTGGACTCATTCTCTAATGAGCACCTGTGCCTTGTCTCTGACTTCGCCTGGTCGAATGACTATGTGATCATCATCACCCTTTAGGGTAAGACAAAGACACAATAGTCTGTCCATTGTGCCGATATCTTTTTATCGACACATCTATGACCATGAACGTTTTAAGACTTAAGTTCTTATCGGTCATTCACTTCCCATAATCGAGATCTACATCTAGATATGTAATGACCTCACTTAAGTCTAAGAAAATTATCCAAGTATATAATTAATAGAATTTATACTAGTATAATTAGTACCATTTATATTTGAACAAGATGTTTTCTTAGGATAAATTGCCTCAATGGCACATATCTTCATACAGCTAGAAGAGAAGAAGAAGCGGGAGGAAGAGAGGAGAAAAAGGAAGGAATGAAGAAGGAGAAGAAAGAGATGAAGAAGCAGCTCAGTCGGCCGAGTGGATCGCTCCACTCGACCGAGTGAGGCTGACACCAACCCAGCCCATGGAGCTAAACATGCCAAAGTCACTCCGCCGAGTGTGACTTTCACTCGACCGAGTGAAGAATTGAAACAGAATGCCGATTTTAAAGATCTCTACAGGAATTCCCACTCAATCGAGTGAGCCGGCAGCCAGATTCTGGGAGCTAGGTTTTATTTCGGGTTTTGGGTATTTTGGTCAGCTTTTTCTTAGTTTTTTGGACTTGTATAAATTGAGAATATAGTAGTCATCGTTGGGAAGACGCGAGACAACTAAAGACAAAGGAAAATTTTGGATTTTTATTTGATATTGCTTTTGATTGGAGAAGCTAGTTCTTAACTTTCTTTTGATTTTGAAGCTTTGGAGAACGTTGGTTTGTCTAAACTCTTGATCTATTTACTTTTATGAATATTTCTAGTTTGATTCTCGTGTCTATGATGATTTCTATTTTTTCCACGAAGTTTATTGCTATAATCATATTTATTAGTGAGTAGCTTTTTTACTCTAGGGCAAAGGGATGAACCTAATGGATCTAGGGGTTGATATATGAAATTGATTGAAACCCTTGTTGATAAACTTGTTTTAGGGTTAGATTATGGTCGATTAACTACAAATAGCTAGGGATTTTTATTTAGATCTTGAGAGCTCGAGAGAAGATATTGATTTATAGGAAGCCTTAGATATTTAATTTAGATCTATAATTTGGATATTCTAGACTTGGTTCGCGAGAGTGACCAAATCTCGCATCTTTATTATATTTCTATGGTTATATTCATATGTACGACGTTAAGACGAATACGAACCATCATAATCTAGATTCGAACTCACGTCGCACGGTAGTGGGGTTGAGTAAGAATTGAATTATATTGTTGATCTTAATGCTAATAATTCAAAGGGGCTTGCGAGAGAGCGAGGTTCTATCTTGAGTTATTTTAGACTTGTGTAGCGCCAGAGCGTGCTCCGGTTCACAACATAGTTGCGACAATTTCAGCCTAAACTAAGAGTTAGTACATATGAGTTCATTTTCATATTGATACTCAAAAATATATAATAGGGATTCCTTAGTCATATACATCTTTATAAATTGAATTGCAACCGATATTTTTAAACGTTCGTGACACACACATTCCACACCAACATTCATAATCTTTGCAACATATAGACAACCAAGATAATACCAACCCCTCCCTGTGATTCGCTACCCGCTCACCACTTAATCGTGCTCTTGCGGTAAAACTACATTGTTTTCTGAGTACATCCAGACACGATCACTCTTGCTCTTACTTGACTCCGTCTCGTCATCACTAACATTGGAATGTACTATGCTCTTCTTGTCACCAACTTGCACTCAACCATTAATCATATAATGAGCATCAAAATATGTATATGTCGTCATGTCTCCTTGGTTCCAATGCACCAAGTTGATAAGCTCTCGTTGGTTTCCCACAAGTTCATAATAGGATGAGCTCGTGAACGACTCCTCAGGTTTACTCTGAACCTACTGGGATTCCACAAATCTTTGGTTGGTGTCGTGCAAAATCAGAGAGATCTACTGTTGTAATTCCTGCAACTCAAGAATTAGCTACATCGTGATGTTCATCTCCTGCTGGACCACATCATCAGAATTTAGAGTATCGCTAACATTGTGATTAGTGGCCATGAAGTTTTACATGAAGGTCTTTACATTGGATTCCAGTGATGAGGGTTGATTAGTCTGCTCATTCTCTGACAGGTTCTGCAAGTACCACCAAGCATCCTCGGTTGTGTATAAGAAAAATTCTCCATTACTCATATTCTGCATAATGTCTTGCCCATGGGTCTGGAGCCCAGTGTAGAAAATCTGAAGCAGATGGTCCTGGAGGAACCTGTGATCTGGATGCTCAAGCACCAAATTACAGAATCTCCCCTAAGCTTGATAGTAACTCTCCTCGTCCAACTGGATGAAATTCTCTATTTGATACTGCACTGCTTGTAGCCTCTGAACCTGCCATCGATCGTCACACACAGTACCAGGTTGTGCCATGCACAGCTCATGTATCTGTGGAGACTAAATCAGTATTCATTGTATGTCTGTCCCTGCATGTTGTAATCTCTAGAGTCAGATATGTGACTCTGTGGGGCATCAAACTGGTACTCATCATATGTCCGCCCCTGCTTGTCGTAATCTCCATAATCTGATATGCCTGCCCTAGGGTCGATCTGAAATGTCTGGTATAAATATGGATCCATAACATCCAACAGGCTTCATCGTTCCACCTTCTCTCATCTCCTAGTGTTCACTCTCATTGTATCTGCCACGATCTCAAGACCGGAATTCTGCGGTCACTTGCCTCTACAAAATAGATAGACTAGAAGAAAATCGTCAATAGCACGGGAAAATAAAAAGGAAAAATAAATAAAATAAAATAATGAAAAGAAAAGAATGAGTAGACTAATAAACCTACAACTAAATCAATATCAAGCCGATTTCCTATCTGGCAATGGTGCCAAAAACATGTTAGGAAGATATAATACCGCAAGCGAATTGTTGTTGTGCAAGTGGGTGTCGAACATAGGAAGGCAGTGGTTTAAGTAACGATCAATTATGTATCTAATTAGCTATGCAAATGAGGTTTGGGAAGAGGGAAATTATCCTAAAAATAGGAAAAGGAAGAAAAGGTAGGAAAATTCAAGGGTTATTCATCCTTGCTATTGTAGGTTATGTGTCGAATGGATCTAGCTTCTCGATCCAATGGGGTGTAGGTGATGATGAGGGATGAGTCGCAATCCTCACCCCTCGATGTCTAACCATGAGAGAGGACCCAGAGAATGGATTGGATCCCGATGGTTTGTCGGTAGCTACGATGTAGGTGATTCTAATGAGTGAGCCCGATGGTTTGTCGACACCTAGCATTTGGTAGTTAACCCTCCATTGATGGCGTCAAACCAAATCCCGATAGTTTGTCGGTGGTTTAGGTTGTGTAGCCCGTCAATGGAGTGAATTGATATGAAATCACTTCAAAATCCAAACCTAACTATAACGCTATTAAATCAATATTTGGTGCAATCCATCAAGCACAAATCCTACAACAGAGTTCTGACTAGCCATATCAAGAAATTCTACTCACTAATCATAGAATTAATTAGCAAATAACACATAGAAAAATATAATACAAAATAGCAAAAGAGAAGATCCACAAACAATAGCAATGAAGGAGATTTAAAAGCAAAATCTTCAATACAAAAGATGAGCAAAGAAAGTCTTACAAAGATCACTGGAATAATAGCCCCCAATGGAGGAAGAAACCCTACGAAAAAGCTCCCTCAAATCACCTACAACAATCCCTTTTATATCCCCCAAAAACCTGGCAGTAATCGGATATGAAAACTGGAATTTCCAGCAATACGGACGTGCTAGAAAGTGGCACGGCCGTGCTGAAATTCCAACTTTGCAGCACTGACTTCTATAAAATGTAACAAATCATTATGAACTTAGAAAATTACATATTAGTATGCGTTGGAATCGTCACAACGTGCTCTACGATTGAAAAATAGTTCAGAGAAGAAAAATCTAGGGGATTAAGAGCAGAAGTTCGTCCTTTGAAATGATATGCTCCGTTGCTCTTGAGGTTGACACGGCCGTGCCACCAATCGGCACCGTCGTGCTTCCTTCAACTCTTAGCAGCTCCAGGCCTCGTTGTCTCACATGGCTGTGTTGCATGAACATGCTGTCAGTCAAGCTAAAATGATCTTCTGTTTCTTTTTAGACACGGTCGTGTGTCATGTCCGTATTGCTGACACGGCCATGCAACACGACCGTATTGCTGAAGCTGAAGCTCCTCTCCTGAGGTTGATATGATGGCACGGCTGTGTGCTTACACGAATGGTCGTGTTACATATACTTTTGCCATTCTTTACTCCTTATTGCCTCTGATCTTCGTCATTTTCTTTCCTTTGCTTCTCCCATATCCTTTTTATCGTTTTACGTGCTTTTTTTATATGAAACTCACAAAACATCCCCAAAGTATGAAATAAACGAAAATGGTTGGGAGATGCAAATAAAGACATAGAAAAGCGTGGAAAAGAGGATGCTAAAATGTGTAAAATATGCACTCAACACAATTATTAATCCACATTGTTTAATTAGTTTTAAATACCATTTTAATTGCGAATACACTATTCACCCCCTCTAGTGCATTGCTTAATGGACAGGAATCCTACACATCTCAGCTAATCCATATAAATAGGGAAAGAACACAAACCCCAAAAGCTCATCCAACAGGAAAAAAATGTGCAAAAATTCAAATAGTATGGGCAGTGAATAATTCGGCAGTGGACTGCAGTACAAATGGTAGTCCACTACCCAACCAACTATAGTTGACTACTTTCAGGACAGAGTATAGAACATGGTTTTTCTGACTATGAAACCTAGTTTTTTATCATCAATCAATTCTAAATTGTAACATATGGTTTCTAGGATGCGTGTGTGACATTTTCAAGGCTTTTACAAGAATCTAATGACAAGAACAAAAATTACAACAAGTACTCTTCAAGTTGTTATGGCATCTTCTTCTTCTTCGTTTCATCAAATCCTTGCTCTTCAATTCTTTTCCTTGGAGTCACACCACTATCCTTTGCCAAGGTTTACTGTGCGATCATAAAATTTTGAGCTTGAGCAAATCACTAGGTCTAATTATCCTGTCAAAATAAATGAAATTCATTTAGACTACAAACAATGTTTGCTCATCATCAAAACATGAGTTAGGAAATACATTTCCCAGCATATTTCCCATCGTTATCTGATCTCAATATCTTAATGGCTCTGCTAGACTGCTTCTCGACAAAGACTTTTCTAGCCAAAAACTTCATGAAGACCTGATCCTTTGGCTTCAAAGTAGATACAAATTTTCCTCAAGTAGTCATCGAAGAAGGACACAAAATACTTCGCTCCACCAATGGTAGATATAGATGTTGGCCCTCATATGTCTTAATGCATGTAGTCAAGCGGCCCCTTGTTGCTATGTTCCAAGGTCGCAAACTGTGTCTTCGTCAGTTTACCTTCTACTCCCTTCTTACAGAACTCCAATCTCTCACTCCTTACTTTAATCAGCTTCCTCCTACGGTGCACATTACCCGACTTCGTGCTTGGATGCCCATGTGAAGATGCCACAACTTGGTGACGTCCCCTAGATTTGAGCATACAAGTGCAATATGATCGAGGATACCAGATTTAAATATTTATACCGCAAGCGCACAATGTTGTAGTGTGGCTTGTGTAGGATCCTGTCAAAACAATGTTAGGATCGATAAATGAAGTTGAGACTTACACTTGCGTACGCGGCACGGTAATCTTGGAACTTCGCCCTCGGATTCGCCACAACGGTCGATACTTCATCACTGAGGATCGAAGCAGAGTTTCACCGCCTAAATCTCTAACTAGAAGAGGATTTTAATGGAAGGGAGAAGAAGAACATAAGGATGCCTTATGCAAACTTATGGCATGGAAAGTGTGAATGAATGCCTTACCCTTGGGTCCTATTTATAGGCTTTAGGGGTGGTTATTGTGGGAAATAACCAATTATAAGCTTATTAGCCTATAGAAGCACATTCATTTATCCTCTTCTTCATTCACTTATCAAGTGCCTTTATGCACTTATAAAGTGACTTTTTCCACTTTTCGAGTGACTTTTTCCACTTATCGAGTGGCTTTTTCCACTTATCGAGTGGTCCTTTTCACACGAGAAAAGGTTCCCTTCATGCACGCTTTCGTGCACGCGACATCTGAGGTCCGTATACCCTCATACATCCCCTCATGGGTGTATTCATGTCGTCCATATCCAACAGCTCCCACTCACACTTGAGGGGATTGTAAGGAAACATTTCTCCTTTAACTCTTCTGTTTATCATACCGAGAAATAGGCCGTGTGACCGTCATGCGCATAGAGTCCGCTGTTGTGCACTTGTTAGAGATACACAACACTCCTCGAGGTGCAAAGTTGAATAGATCAACGCATGCTTTGCCCTAGATTGTTTCTTCACATTTCTTATACTTTATATTCAACAATTGAATCCCATCTGGATTGCAATTGGCTAGCCATCTTTGAATCTTTAAAGTCCAAATGTGAATGCGAAATTAATCTTCCTCTTCTTGCGATCCTTTTGATCTTGACTTGACTTGCTTTTCTAACATGCCCCGCCGGACCGAATTAACCATAGTCCATAAGTAACATGCTAAGATAGCAATCACCCGGTCAAATCTAAAGGAACCAATTAGAGTCCATAAAGGTAATGAATTAAGACCCATGTGGTCTTTGGGTCTCACATAATAGTAAACTTATTTACTATTCTAACCCAATGGTCAAAAATGCATACGTAGTATGAATACGTATTACAACATCGCTCCTTTCCCAGGGAGTGTATGTCTCAATGATGTTATAAGGATGATGATCAGAAACCACAATGTCTGACTTTGAGTCCCTTTCTCTACTCAAATAATCCTTTGGACTCACATCCCGCATTTAGACAGATAGAATTTCAAAATCCGCTTAGATCTTTTGACAACATCCATATGATGCAGATCTTTCATACGACCATTTTGTTTAAGTCATGACTCTAAATCATCCGTCTGATGATTTTGACTTCAAACAGGTCTCATCTTTATTCTATCCGTCTGATAGAATAAGGCGGTTGCTCATGTGAGAGAGCCAACCTAAATCTGTCCGACATACTAGAAAGTATAGCTGAGATTTCAAAAATGTACACAAACATTTCTTAAGAAATTCATATGCAATGTTTGAAAAAGAACTTATTCTTTTATTAAATTTGATCATTTACAGACATGGGAATTTACATTGGTACAACTCAGCTCTTACGCAATCCTTGAGATGATAAGTGTTTGTAAAACACATCTCTGGGGATCGCCTTCGTGAGCGGATCCGCTATCATCTCATGCGTAGATATGTACCTTATGTCTACCTTCTTGGTCTTATCATAGTCTTTTGCAAATTTGTAGCGGATATCTATGTGTTTGGTCTTACAATGGAATTTCGGATCTTTGACATAGGCTATAGATGCTTTACTGTCGCTGTGTATGGGTACAGCACCTGAGTCACTTGCATTAATTAGCCTGTCTAAGAACTTCCTAAGCCAAACAGCCTCTTGGACTGCCATGCTAAATGCTACAAACTCGGCTTCCATGGTTGAAAGTGCGATGCAGGATTGTTTCTTGCTACTCCAGGATATTGCACCAGATCCGAGTAGAAAAACATATCCTGAGGTCGATCGTCGCTCATCGAGATCACCCGCCCAATCAGCATCAGTGTAGCCTTCGAGCCTCAAGGCATCTCCTTGATAGCATAAAGCAAAGTCTGCAGTTCCTTTGAGATACCGCATTATCCTCTTAACCGCTTTCCAGTGTACTTGCCCTGGGTTGGATTGGTAACGACTTACCATTCCAACGGCAAAACAGATGTCCGGTCTTGTACACATCATAGCGTACATAAGACTACCAACTGCACTGGAATATGGAACTTTTTCCATAATCTCTTTCTCCTTTTGGTTCTTAGGACATGATTTCAGACATAAATTATCGCTTTTGCTTATAGGAGTATCAATGGACTTGCAGTCCTGCATATTAAATCGTTCTAGAACCTTCTTTATATAAGTCTCCTGTGAAAGAGAAAGAAGTTTCTTCGAACGATTCCTTGAAATCTTAACTCCAAGGATATATGCGGCTTCTCCCATGTCTTTCATCTCAAAAACTGATGAAAGCCCAGCCTTGATATCCATCACAAAACCCTTGTCATTTCTGGCTATTAAAATGTCATCTACATATAGAGACATGATAACATACTTGCTTTTAATCCTCTTGATATATACGCAGTTATCTTCATCAAGCATGGTAAAACCATTTGATAAGACAACTTCTTGAAATCGTATATACCATTGCCTCGAGGATTGTTTAAGACCATATATGAATTTAAGAAGTTTACAAACCTTATGTTCGTTTCCTTCTTTTACAAACCCTGTTGGCTGTTCCATATAGATCTCCTAGTCCAATTCTCCATTGAGAAAGGCAATCTTTACATCCATTTGATGTAATTCGAGGTCTAAGCAAGCTACCATTGCCAGAATCAGGCGAATCGAGGTAAAACGAACAACAGGTGAGAATGTCTCTTCGTAGTCTATCCCTTCCTGTTGCGTAAAACCTTTCGCGACAAGGCGAGCTTTATATCTGTCAATAGAGCCATCAGCCTTATGCTTGATCTTGAGAACCCATTTGTTCCCAATAGCTCTACGTCCTCTGGGTAAGTCAACTAAGTCCCAGACTTGGTTAACTTTCATGGATTCTAACTCCTCTTGCATCGCTTCCATCAATTTGTCTTTAGCAGGGCAAGATACGGCCTGTTTGAAAGTAGCAGGCTCGTCATCTTCTTGTAGTAAAGTCATAAAGGTTTGCGGAAATTTATCCTCAAATCTTAGAGGAGCCAACCTTGTACGACTACTATGTCGTATTTGAGATTCTTCAAGTCCTTGTTGACTCGAATTTAGATCAATTCTAATATCACTCCCACTTGGAATGTCGTTAGAATTGCTCACACTTGGATCATTATTCCCGTATGGAATATGATAATCGTCATTCGTATAATCCATTGGTGAAGATTGAAACGTATTTTCGTTTTCACCAAGAATTCTCCCACTCGAATGAGGTAATCCTTCTTGATCATAAATCTCAAATAGAGATAAGTCCTGACTTATCTCGCCCTGTCTTGGAAACTCGTTTTCCAAGAAAGTGACATCCCTCGACTCAAACTCAATTAGCCCACCATTGTCTTCCTGACTAACAAAAACATAACCTTTGGAGTTTTCTGCGTATCGTATAAAGATACATTTCCTTCCCCTTGGCCCAAGTTTGCCATACTTATGGGAGGAAATATGTGCGTAGGATGCATAACCCCAAGGTTTCAAAATGTTTAAGTCAGGAGACCTTTGGTTCCACAACTCATAAGGAGTGGAGCTAACTGATTTCGAGGGTACGCGGTTTAAAATGAAAGCGGCCGTCAATAATGCATCACCCCAAAAGGTGATTGGCAAGTTAGCTTGCGCCATCATTGAACGGACCATTTCCATTAAAGTCCTATTTCTCCTTTCTGCAACACCGTTTTGTTGAGGAGTATAAGGCATAGTTACCTGATGTACTATGCCTTTTTCATCACAAAGTTCCTTAAAACTTGTTGATTGATATTCACCGCCCCTATCGGTTCGCAAGACCTTAATCGTGCGATCTAATTGATTCTCCACTAAACTCATATAGTTTTTAAAGTAAGCCAATGCTTCACTTTTGTGGGATATCAAATAGATATGTCCGAATCGGGTGAAATCATTAAAAAAAAGTGATGAAATAGGACTTTCCGCGTCTTGTCTTGACATTCATCGGACCACATATGTCCGAATGGATAAGCTGTAATGGAACCTCGGCCTTTGTGCCAGTTCCAAACGGCTTGCGACAAGATTTCCCCACTAGGCAATGTTCGCATGTCGACATTTCAACCTTTGAAACATTGGATAGAAGGCCACGTTTGGCAAGTCTATCCATACGCGTTGGTCCAATATGACCAAGCTTTGCGTGCCAACAAATCACATCAGACTCATAAGTCTTAGAATTTGTAATAAGGAAATTTTCATTACACGAGGAATCATACATTGTACTTATTACAATAAATCCTTTAAATACAAACCCAGTACCAATAAAGGAATTATTACAAAACAAGTCCACTTTACAATTTTGAAAGAACCAGCTATAACCAAGACCCATCAACACGACCACAGATATAATATTCCTTCGAATATCTGGAGCGAAGAGGACATCATGAAGTAGGAGAGTGCGGCCGTTGGCCAAGACTAGCTTGCTAGTCCCAACGCCTTTCACTTCAACACGAGTGTTGTTTCCTACATAGATCCACTTCGTTCATTGGGTTATCCGGTGATACTCCACGAAGGACCGTCTGTCCCTTGCTATGTGTTCGGTGGCACCTGAATCAATTATCCAAAATGGATTAGATTCCACAAGAAATATTGAACTAGAAACACATATGTAACTAGTATATTTACAAGTTACCTCGTCGCCTCCACTCGTACACGAACGAGCATAGTGACCGAGCTTGTTGCACTTGAAGCACTTGATCTTCTTCAAGTCTTTCTTCTTTTGCCATTTCTTGTGCCCACCCCTATGTTTGGGTTTCTTGGTAGACTCAGGTTGCTTTTTACGTTCATTTGTGAACTTCGAACGACCTTTCCGTTTCTTTCCCCCATGTGAGGAACTAGCAACCATGTGAACTTCTACACTTGGCTTGGCAGCCGCAAGCCACTCTTCCTCTAATTCGAGGTGCTTTGAAACGTCGCTGAAGTTCTTGATGCTCTCATTGTGAGTGAGATGCATCTTCATTTGGTCCCACCCATTTGGTAGGGAACGTATGACTGCTTGGATTTGTTGCTCATCAGTGAGCACATGACCTGCGTCCTTTAATTCCGAGATAAGATTCGACATATGTCGCAGATGTTTCCCCATGGAATGATCTGGACGTTTCTTATATGAATCGAACCTTATAGTTAAGGCGCGAAGTTTGGACACCGATGTGCCACCGAACTTCTCTTCTAGCTTGGACCATATGTCCATGGCTAGGTCATGTTCTCGGAAGATGCGCATTATGTCATCAGCCATACTGCTTAATAACGTAATGTGTGCTATCTTGTTCTTCCGAGACCAAGCATCAAAAGCTTCCTTGTCTCGTTTGTGTTGGGCCGTAGTGCCCAACTCGGGTTCAATCATTACGTTCTTTAGAGTTTCGAGCACTTCTTGCTCCTCTAAAACTTATTGTATCTTGATGGACCAAAGTTTGTAATTATCGCCGTTGAGTTTTTCACCTCTGTTTAACTCAGCGACGATATTCTTTGAAGCGGAAGACATTTTACTTTTAAAATGCTGCAAAAGACACAAAACCGAAGGTTTGATCAAAAACATTGCATTGAAAAATTCTTAAAATATAATTCCCATTTGAAGTGATAATAGAATATCCCATTTGGATAGTTCTAATTTCAACTCCCACTTGGAACGACATTTATAATTTGATAAGTTACTTTCGAAAAATACTGAAGATGTTACCCTAGAATCGGAAAGGTTACTACGTTTCCAATCACCATCTAGAGTAACTTTCAGTATTTCCCCATCACTTTATCAAATAAAAGTACTCTTATAGTACTTTGCAGCGGAAAAGCGTTTTTGAAAACGTATTTTTTCAAAAGGTATGAAAACGTATTTTTCAAAAAATATATTTCAACATAGTACCATTATGATACTAGTGAAATATTCGGCAATCCCTGGCCATTGCCGGGTTTAAGCCGTTGCCGTGCCAAGGTCGGATCCCCCCCTTAGTGGAGATTTTTCTGCAAGCAATTGTCGTCGGCTCCCGTATGGATCCAGGCGCTTCCCCCCTTATAGAAGAATTTTGCCGCTAATGACTGCCGTCGGCCCCGTATGGGCTAGCCTTGCAGATGGCCGGGGCCGAAATTACTGACAAGGCCTCCGGCTGAATTGGTCGACCAATGCCGACCAAGAGTTTTGGCACCCTCCACCCCCGGCCAGGGCCTCTGCCCTGGCCGAGGCTGGCCTAGGGCCGGCCAGTGGCAGCCCTGGCCACTGCCAGGGCCGGCCAGGCCACTGGTCTGGCCTCGGCCAGAGGCAGGCCTGGCCTCAGCCAGAGGCCGGCCAGGCCACTCTGGCCTGGCCTGGCCTCGGCCAGAGGCTGGCCTGGCCTCGGCCAGATGCCGGCCACCCCCCAGAGGCAGGCCTGGCCTCGGCCAGAGGCAGGCCTGGCCTCGGCCAGAGGCAGGCCTGGCCTCGGCCAGAGGCCGGCATGGCCACGGCCAGAGGCCGGCATGGCCTTGGCGAGAGGCCGGCCAGGCCACTCTGGCCCGGCCTGGCCTCAGCCAGAGGCCGGCCTGGCCCCCTGGCCAGGCCTGGCCTCGGCCAGAGGCTGGCCATGGCCGGCCATGGCCCGGCCATGGCCATTTTGGCCTTGGCCGGCCATGGCCGGCCTCCCCCATTCACGGGGTTGGCCGCACACCCCCACCGGAGGGGGTGGCCGTGGTGGTGTTCGTCGTCATTGGCCGTAGCCAATCCCCTCCGCATGGGGAGGGGGAATGCATTGCCTCCATTGCCCATTTGGCTATAGATTTTCATGCTCAAAAAATTCATCTTCCCCGATGGGAATAACCACCATCTTCTTCTCCGGTGAAGCACCCGTTCGTCAAGGAAGTAGTTATCCTCCAATGGCCGTGTGCCAAAAAAAATAACCCACTTCAAAAATTCGTAAACTACGCGCTCCACATGAAGAGAGCGCACATTCCATATGAATGGAAACTCAGCATCCATGAAGAGAGCGAGTTTGACGATATGAACGGTCGGTTCTTCCCGTCACGGAGAGTTCCTGCCATATCCGTAATGGTAGGAGACCCTAACGTGAAAAGAACAACCGCTGCGTTCTCTCCGTCATGAAGTGTTCCTACCATATCCATAATGGTAGGATACCCATTCATGAAAAAGACAACGACTCGTTCATAGTTTCGCCGGGGCGATAGTCTGACCGGAGCGAATCCGTATGGCTCTGTTACCATTGTAGGATCCTGTCAAAACAACGTTAGGATCGATAAATGAAGTTGAGACTTACACTTGCGTACGCGACACGGTAATCTCGGAACTTCGCCCTCGGATTCGCCACAACGGTCGATACTTCGTCACTGAGGATCGAAGAAGAGTTTCACCGCTTAAATCTCTAACTAGAAGAGGATTTTAATGGAAGGGAGAAGAAGAACATAAGGATGCCTTATGCAAACTTATGGCATGGAAAGTGTGAATGAATGCCTTACCCTTGGGTCCTATTTATAGGCTTTAGGGGTGGTTATTGTAGGAAATAACCAATTATAAGCTTATTAGCCTATAGAAGCACATTCATTTATCCTCTTCTTCATTCACTTATCAAGTGCCTTTATGCACTTATAAAGTGACTTTTTCCACTTATCGAGTGGCTTTTTCCACTTATCGAGTGGTCCTTTTCACACGAGAAAAGGTTCCCTTCGTGCACGCTTTCGTGCACGCGACATCTGAGGTCCGTATACCCTCATACATCCCCTCATGGGTGTATTCATGTCGTCCATATCCAACAGCTTGGGGGTCGAACTCAGGGAGGTATGTGTTGTGCTTGCTGTCAGAAAGGAACCAGTTCACCCATTTGCTTGCTGTCAGAAAGGAACCGGTTCACCCAATGGGTGAGCTAGCCCGAACGATCAGTAGGTTGTCACAGAATATGAATACGAAGGATAAACGATATAAAAGGAAACTTAGGACTTCGGTTTCCACCCTTTCATGTGCTCTCACTATTACGACCGACGGATAGGAACACGATTGGATTTAGGGTTTAGTGGTGAGACGTTGCCTCTAAGAGTGATACCTAGCGTCCCATGGGCCTGATATTCCGGTAGATGCCCAGGATGATACGCTAGGACTACCCGGGTTCGGTCGGTGGGCATTCCCATGTCCATTAACACAGACCGAATCCCGGAGCACTAAGCTCGCAACGATTACTCCCATCATCTCATCTTGCCGTTCCCACGTGCTAAGATTCAATATCTACACTAGGGGCGTGAGCTGTGGTTAGGGAGTCAACCGCCAAGTTCATTCCCCTTGGCTCGACATCAGAGGCGGTCTTTATCCCGGCAATGACAATGAAACACCCTGCGTAACCATCTAAATCCCTAAACCCTATCGAAATCCTAGTCCTATAGTCATTCTAGGGAGAACCCACGAAGGGGTTTCCACCAAAATCCCAGATTTGGGAACTACTCACAATTCATGGAAAAATCACAATCTAAATGAAATTCAAGAGTAGAAATCATGATCAGGCAATAGAACACAGTGGCTAACAATTGTATTAAGACAATATTAAAGTTTCAAGGTAATCGGAACACTTACAAAACAGAAGAAAATTCCAGCCGTCACAAGTCCCAAAAACAGTAAATACAAAAGGGGATCCCGTTTCAAAAAACATAGGTCAACTATATATAGAAATCGCGGCCACCCGATCGGTTGAAGCATCAACCGATCGGGTGAGCTGCATGTCGTTTTTGCTAACGGCTTCAGAAGCTTCAACTAGTCTCTTGGTCCGAGCGGTTGGCTTCACCGAGTTGTCGCTTGGGAATTTCAACTTCAGATGAACCGATCGGTTGAGTTATCAACCGATCGGTTGGAATTAAGCCCAAAAAGACAGAGAGCTCTGTCGATCTCACCCGATCAACGAACCGATCGGGTGAGCTGCTCTTCTCTTCAGCTCCTGTCCGGGTCGGATACGCGTGCACCAACCGATCGGTTGGCTCTGTCCAACCGATTGGTTGGGGGATGAAATATGGGTATCTTCGATGTTTGGCCATCTGGATCGCGTGTGACTCCTCCCGCTGCTCCGGGGACTCATGATATCTTCTTTGTGTGTCCCCAACACTGGAAATCTCCTGCATTACAAAAAAACACGGAGAAATTTAAAAGATACACAAAACACAAAAGAACGGGTATGAAACAACGAAAAACGGTGGAAAATCACGAAGAAGACGTGCGTGAATATATAAAATATAAACGCACGTCAAAATCCCCCAAGCTGAACCCTTCCTCGTCCTCGAGGAAGACGAGTAAGAGTGGGAGCTCGGAGGGAAAAATAGAGAGAGAAACGGAAAAAGAAAACAAAATCCTAAATCTCCCGTCAGAGCCAACAAAATCAAACGCACCACACCAAGCAAGTATACGACGAAACACAACACTAAACCAGGGAATATGAGTCCAAACAAGTGTCGTGGGCCCACGCGGTGAAGCGTGAGTGAGTGTGGTCGTGTGCTAGCAAACAGTGTTACTATCTACATTGTGCAATAAAGCTCCATATACACACACCCAAGGAATGACCCAAATATTGATTCAATCCGAAATAGCGGTGGAAAATAGCTCAAGCATGCATGAGAATAGAATCAGAAATGAAACGTATCATGCGTTAGGGACTCCACAGCTAGGGACTAGGAAATCACCACACTATCGCCTAGATAATCGCTGGAAAGTTCCTATGCTAAGTGTTTTCGAAAACGTTGGAGGTTGAGAAGGTGTGGAGTAGAACACTCGGTGCAAACTCTCGCCTTCCCTTTATTCTCGGTAGATAGGAGAAATATTCACACGGGAATTTTTTTGGGTTTTGGGTATTTGTGTTTTTTTGGGTTTTTGGCTATACACATATTTTTTTTCTTTTCTCTTTTTTTTCTTTTTTGGGGTTTTCTTTTCTCTCCTTTTTTTTGGATTTTTGGATTTTGGGGTATATACATGTGTACTCTCCCAAGTGGGAGAACGGTACACGGCGAGGGTATTTGCACCAAGTAAAATGAAAAAGAAATTGAAATCTAAACACTTGGGCAAAGGAGATATTTCTCGCAAATCAGAGCATAGACTAAATGGGTTATCCTCGTCCTATTTGTGGAATCCCAACACATGTGAATTGAAGCATATCATCTATATATATATCATTCATAGAGAAGCAGTCAGTAGAAGCAAATACCGCATTTTCGGAATTTAAATATGATAATCTAGGGGTCAACCATAGATAGATATATAAATCAAAATCACAAAGTAGAAGCACACTATAAGCTAGCCATGACAAGCAACTCACACAAAGGCAAAGTAGACCCACGAAGCATGAAATGCAAGAGGACTCATATTCCTAGGGTTAGGGAATGTGATTATCGTAGCCATGCTAGGTGTGTGTATAGTTTTGTGGCAATTCATCACGTGGGGTCATCTCTAGGAGAGGGAGAATGACAAGAAAGAAAGAAAAAAGAAAAACACGATGAAAACGACTCAAAACGAAGAAAAAGACACAATTGACGCACGAAGTGCGACTCCCCGAGGTGAAACTTGCATTGCACTCAATGCAATAATAGTGAATACGGGAGGGCAATGAAAATGGGGGGCACGCACCGACTCAAAAATAATGAAAAACATGGGACACACAAGAACAGAATAGAAAAATAAAAAGAAGGAAAAAGAAACACACAAAATAAGATATAGAAAAGCACATCCGCACGACACATATAAACAGGCACCCCATCACAAAATCAAACGACAAAACAAACAAAAATCGATTTCTCCTAAGCTGAACATGACAATGCTAACAATATGATATGATCATGGTGATGCAGATATATGCCAGGGGGAGGTCAATCTGAGCCGCTGTCGGTAGAATGGTAGGGAGATGGTGAGGAGGGTGGTGAATAGTGGAGGAAAGAATCTTCTGAGGACGAAGGAGAGCGTGTGCCGACAGGAATAGGTGGGCAACAGGCTGGATTACCGGTGGATCGAGATTTATTGGTGGATCGTGGTGGATAATGATTGCACCGGGTGAACCGACACACGGGTGCCAATCGGGAGGTTCCAAGAGTGGAAAATGTATGAGTGTGGCATCCAAGGATCCGGGTAGAACTCCCACGGTAAATGGGAAATGTGAATGGGGATTCGCTCTGAAGATGATGGTGGGAGGATGGCAAATGGAGTATAGTCAGGACTATAGAGGTAGACAGCACGCTCCTCGCCGAAAGGGGTGATCATACCGATATCGATCAAGTAGTCGCGATCGATACGGCAGCGTCCCTGTAAAATAGGGAGGTTGGGCGGCAGCCTCAAAATACAACTGACAATAAGAGTGATCATCCCACCACAGCAGATAGATCCAGAAGTTGCGCGGCTAACAGATAAAATCTCGTGGATGGTCCAATTGGCGGTATTTATAGGCAAAGGGACATGTCCATGAATTCTGTCGTGGGACATGTCGTAAAGAAAGAAAAGATCATCCCGAGACACCGTGAAAACATCTACGCGGGAGAAGATGGTGTTGGTAAGGAGGCAATGGACGAAGCGGTAACATGGATGTATGATGTAGGAGGCAAGTGCTCTCGATGGAAAGGTGGTATACCGGGTGAACCGTTGCCAAACACCATCGTCCCGAAAGTAAGAAAAGATATCAGACCGATCGTGAGTTGAACATTCAACATGGCAATCGTGGTGAGGGAAGTTCAGAATATTGTTAAGCTCGACAAAACTCATAAAAAAATTGGCGTTGAAAGCGCGGAAAGTGAAACCACAATCGGACACTTCGAGAGAACTGAGGAACTTGAGTGTGAGATTCCTGTGTGTGTGTGTGTGTGTGAGCATGAGCATGCAGAAGGAAATCGCAACCGATGCAGTTAAAAAGTCTGCTGACCCCCCTAAAGAGTCTGAGAGATTTGAGCATGTGGGAATCAACAAAAAGGGTAGGTCGCATGTGGCGATGAAGCAGGGCGTGCAGACGCGCAGATTGCTCTTCAGAAGTTGGGTTAATGCCCAGGAATGATTGGGGAAAAGGGCCGTGTAGGGGGTGTCTGCGTGATGAAGAGGCACTCTCTTTTCCCTTCCTAGACATGGTAATGACGTGGACGAAGCGGGGGAGGGTGTCTATGATGATGATAAGGCAGATGTAGCAGATAGACACAAATTCAAGACATTGCATATATGGAAAGAAATATGCAGAGTGGAAAGAGGTTACCCAACAATGATGCAAGTCCAAGCTTCTGAAAGATCCCATGCCTTATGAGGGAACAATTTGGGGAGCCGCCGCTCGCTGATCCGACAAGAAATGGAATCTCGAAAATTGTGGGCTAGGATTAGGGTTTGGATGATTTTGCAGGTGAATGAGGTCGATGGGAAGGGTGTTGATGGTGGGATAGTATGGGAAAGGGTGGGGTATAATCTTAGGGGTGGAGGGATTGATGGAGGAGATCAATTTGGAAGATGGAGAGAGAGAACGTGCGAACAGAAATGTGGGAGTCGGGTGAATGAGGTCGGTTGAGGGGGAATATGTATAAAGGAATAGGCGAACCGATCGGGTGAGGGTTCACCCGATCGGATGGGTAAATTTCGAAAACTTCTTACGAACCAACAGCTACAGGTCAACCGATCGGGTGAGACTCTACCAGATCACTTGGCCGCTTCCCAAATTTCCCAGGTTATTTCACCCGGTCTTCCACCCAATCACCGCATGTTTTCAACCGATCAGTTGATTCAATCTCTAAAATTCTCGTGAGCTCTGATGTGGCACACGATCTTCCATCCGGTCAGCCTCATATGCCACCCGATCGGTTCGCTGTTGCACTGATACAAGCCATATTCAGATACGGTTCACCCGATCGGTTGATTTATCACCCGATCGGTTGAGGGCAATTTCCTGCACATATATAAAGAATCAACTAAGTTTCCCGATAAAAAATCCTTGTAGCAGTATTTATTCACTAAAAATTGCTAGACTAATTCTAAATAGAGAAATGATATAAGTTTAGAACATGGGTTGCCTCCCATGAAGCGCTTGGTTAAAGTCGGTAGCTCGACTCCTCATTTCGCAGTCAATTCGGATCCGGAGGATTTGTAGGCGAGCCATCGGTCGTTGAGATTTCGACCGGAGAGATTTCGCGGTCGCTGATCGCATAATGCTTTAAATGCTGCCCATTGACCTTGAACGGTTCATCTCTTCCCATTATCTCAATCGCTCCGTGCGGGAAAACCTTGGTGACCGGTAAGGTCCTGACCACCTGGACTTGAGCTTCTCGGGAAAAAGACTTAGTCTCAAATTGAATAGGAGAACTAAGTCTCATTCCATGAATTCTTTCTTCAATATTCGCTTTTCGTGCCACCGCTTCAACTTCTCTTTGTAGATCCGGGCATTTTCGTAAGCGTTGAGCCGGATCTCGTCAAGCTCACTCAGTTGTAGCAGTCAGTGTCTTCCTGCCTCCTTGGCGTCGAAATTCAGATTTTTGACGGCCCAAAATGCCTTATGCTCCAATTCCACAGGAAGATGACATGCCTTCCTGTAGACGAATCGGTAAGGGGTAGTGCCGATTGGAGTCTTGAACGCAGTCCTGTAGGCCCAGAGTGCGTCTGAAAGCATCGAAGACCAATCCTTCCTAGAGTTAGCCACAGTATTCTCCAATATGCTCTGTATCTCTCTGTTTGAAACTTTCACCTGCCCGCTTGTCTGCGGGTGATAGGCACGCCTGATTCGGTGCTACACCCAGTACTTCTTCAAGAGAGCTTCAAATTTCTTCTCTATAAAGTGGCTCCCTCCGTTACTGATTAAAACTTGAGGCACTCTGAACCTCGGGAAAATATTGTTTTTAAAGAATTTGGCCACCACCTAGAAATCATTAGTGGGGCTCGCTATCGCTTCTACCCACTTGGACACATAATCCACGTCCACCAGTATATATTGATTCCCATAGGACGAGGAAAACTGCCCCATGAAGTCGACTCCCCAAACGTCGAAGATCTCCACTTCCAAAATGTAATGCTGAGGTATTTCATTCCTCTTGGAGATGATCCCCGTCCTTTGGCACTTGTCGCAAGCTTGGACATAAGCGTAGGTGTCCTTGAATAGGGTCGGCCAATAGAATCCACTCTGGAGGATCTTCACCGTGGACTTGTAGGCACTCGCATGGCCTCCACACTGTTAATCATGGTAATGAGAAATTACGGAGGTTGCTTCTGTTTCGGAAATGCACCTTTGTATTACCCCGTCATTGCAGGATTTGTACAAATAAGGGTCGTCCCAATAAAATTTTCGGACCTCGTGAGAGAATTTCTTCTTCTGCTAATAGCTCATGTTATAGGGGACGATGCCCCATGTCAGATAATTGGTGATGTCTGCGTACCATGGAGTCCAAACGGAGGAGATGGAGAAAAGATGCTCGTCAGGGAGCGAATCATCAATAGGAGTAGCATCTGGATAGAGAGAGGGCATCCTGGACAGGTGGTCTGCTACGACATTCTCTGCCCCTTTCTTGTCTTTAATCTCCAAGTCGAATTCCTGGAGGAGGAGAATCCACCTTATGAGGCATGGTTTGGCTTCCTTCTTGTTCAAGAGGTATTTGAGGGCAGCGTGATCCGTATGCACGATTACCTTGGTGCCCACAAGATACGGCCGGAACTTGTCCATAGCATGGATGACAGCTAGCAATTCCTTCTCCATGGTGGTATAATTCCTTTGGGCTTCGTCAAGGGTCTTGCTTGTATAGTATATAACGTGCAGGCTTTTGTCCTTCCTCTATCCCAAAACGGCCCCAACCGCATAGTCGCTGGCATCGCACATTAACTCGAAAGGTAGACTCCAGTCGGGCGGCTGAATTACAGGAGCAGAGATGAGGGCTTGCTTCAAAAGGCAGAAAGCATCCATACACTCGTCATCGAAGACGAAAGGTGTATCCTTCACGAGGAGTTGAGTCAAGGGCCTAGAAATTTTGGCGAAGTCCTTTATGAACCGGCGGTAAAATCCCGCGTGCCCTAAGACTCCACGAACTCCCCGAAGGTTGAGCGGAGGTGGAAGTTTTTCAATCATATCTACATTGGACTTATCCACCTCAATCCCTCTTGAAGAAATAACGTGACCCAACATGACTCCTTCTTGGACCATAAAATGGCATTTTTTCCAGTTCAGAACTAGTCCTTTATCTTGACACCTCTCCAGGACTTTCGTCAGGTTGCGGAGACATGAGTCAAACTCTGTTCCATAGACAGAGAAATCGTCCATGAAGACCTCCATAATATCATGGGAGTAGTCGGAGAAGATTGCAGACATTAATCTTTGAAATGTAGCCGGGGCGTTGCAAAGCCCAAACGGCATTCTCCTGTAAGCATACGTCCCAAAAGGACAAGTAAAGGTTTTCTTCTCATGGTCATCATTATGGATGGGGATTTGCATAAAGCAGGAGTATCCATCCATGAAGCAGAAGTAGTTGTGCTTTGCCAGCCTCTCGAGCATCTGATCAATGAAAGGAAGAGGATAGTGATCCTTCCTTGTGGCCGTGTTTAGTTTCTGGTAATCGATGCACATCCGGTACCCCGTGACAGTCCTCGTGGGTATGAGCTCGTTTTTCTCGTTACGAATTACAGTCATTCCTCCTTTCTTGGGTACAACGTGCACCGGGCTAACCTAGCGACTGTCGGAGATAGTGTATATGATCCCGGCATGAAGAAGTCTAACAATCTCCTTCTTGACCACCTCCATCATGATGGGATTCAGTCTTCGTTGTGGCTCATTGAGGAGGCTTGCTCATCTTCAAGCAGTATCCTATGCGAGCAAAACCCCAAGCTCACTCCCTTCAAATCTTCGATTGCATACCCGAAAACATTCTTAAATCTTTTTAAAACATCGAGAAGTTTGGTCATCTGGTCTCCAGGCAGTGAGCAGTTCACTATGACTGGCTGCGTCGAATCCTCCCCCACATATTCATACTTCAGTCCCGGAGGTAACTCTTTCATCTCAACCTCTTGGGGTCCCGACACATATTTCTCAAGCTGAGCATCCTCCAGTGAAAGGACTTCTTCCTGGGTCTCCTGGAAGCTAGCATCCGGGACTTCACTTCCAGCCATGGTTTCACAAGGCACAGCCTCGCAAGGTAAAGATGGGATAACGGAGGAAGGCTCTAGGTCTTTCTTAGGTACATGATAATGATCCGGGTAGAAGGCCTCAACGTAAAACAGGTCTCAACAGTCAATAGTTCTCCACCACCACTTCCAGCTTCCTCATTGTCCCAAGATCCAGGGTGCTCTATCGATGTCAGCGACGGATAAATTGATTCCTGTTCAATATACTCCATAAAATCCGTTAGATAGTGCTCCGGGCAAAACTCCTCATGGATGCATAATTCTTCCCCACTGAATTCGGAACTGGGCAAGTCAATATACGTCGCTTCATCGACAGAAAAGAAAGTTGTCGTGATTGGATGCTACTGCACATCATGATTCCGCCTCTGATTTTCTACGGTAGCTGACAGAAGGGATAGGATGCTCGAGGCGCTTAGAGATTCTGTCAGACTCTGTGCTAAACAGCTAACGTGGTGTGAATGTTCCCAGATATTGCCCAAAACGGCACACAACATCCTTGTCGTAGAGCAAAAAACCTATAAAAAAGGAGAGAGTGAGAGCTGCATGGATAGAGAGCACGTCAATAGCACGGGTTGTATGAATTGAGAGGTGAGGAGTACTGATGGTAGTACGGCGACACAATCTACCAATTCTATGCAGCTAGTTTATACAATATGTCCAAGTAAAATCAAAAAGCGTAGAATCCAAAAATTACCGTGAGGTGAGGATGTGAACTAGACTCTAGGGTTCACAGGGTCCTAAAAGAAAACAAACATGTTGCCTCCCCGGCAACGGCGACATAAAGCTTGACGTCCCCTAGATTTTAGCATACAAGTGCAATAGGATCGGGGATACCAGATTTAAATATTTATACCGCAAGCGCACCGTGTTGTAGTGTGGCTTGGGGGTCGAACTCAGGGAGGCGTGTGTTGTGCTTGCTGTCAGAAAGGAACCGGTTCACCCAATGGGTGAGCTAGCCCGAACGATCGGTAGGTTGTCACAAAAAATGAATACGAAGGATAAACGATATAAAAGGAAACCTGGGACTTCGTTTTCCACCCTTTCATGTGCTCTCACTATTATGACTGACGGATAGGAACACGATTGGATTTAGGGTTTATTGGTGAGACGTTGTCTCTAAGAGTGATACCTAGCGTCCCATGGATCCAATATTCCGGTCGATGCCTAGAATGATACGCTAGGACTACCCGGGTTCGGTCGGTGGGCATTCCCATGTCCATTAACACCGACCAACTCCGGGAGCACTAAGCTTGCAACGATTACTCCCAATATCTCATCATGTCGTTCCCATGCGCTAGGATTCAATGTCTACATTAGGGGCGTGAGCTGTGGCTAGGGAGTCAACCACCAAGTTTATTCCCCCTTGGCCCGATGGTCATAGGCGGTCTTTCTCCCGCCAATGACAATGAAACACCCCGCGTAACATGTAACGACCACTTTTCGTTGTACTTTATTCGTGCACGTGCTTTTGGCCGTGCACGTGTTTATTTTAGACTTTATTTGTTTGTGAACACTTTGTTGTGATATGCCGTTGTGAACGTCTCTGAGAGTATTAAATAGTGGCACTAATTTGGAATGACATTTCTCGAGTCATTTTCCCACAATTTAATCTTATTCGATGAGACGTTGTGATTCTCACTTTTGACGGGAGACGTTTCTATTTTTAGTTTCGTCGTCCGACGTCAAAATTGAGATCCGTCTTCTTAGTTAGCTCACATTCGTCATCACGATCACCCCGATATTTATTTTATAATTTTTGGAGTTTATGTGACCACTTTTATATTTTTAGCAAGGTTTAAAATATTTTTAAAAGCTAGGTTTTAAATTAATTTCGGCCAAATAAAATTTATTTGAGTTTCAAACGTTTTAAATAATTTTTGAGCCAAATCTTAGCCCCTATCTTGGCCGTACCCAATCCCTATGTGATTAGGAAGAGTAGATTTGAATTTTAAATATTTATAAACCCCTAATCCCATTAGGATTAGCCCTAGACCTAGTCAACCCATCTACACTATATAAACAACCTTTAGGAAGACCTATTTTCGCAAGAAAATAACCCTAGCCGCTTCCAAAACCCAAATTTGACGTTGCGACGAATCGTCGCAACGTTGCGACAACCAACCCCCGCACGACCGAGGAAACCAAGCCCGTTCCCCCACTCCGACCGCTAGCCGCCCCCGCACCAAGCTTGGCCCGCACCGCTGCATCGCAGCCGCTCCGTTCTTCCGCTCCGACCGAGAGAATCTCTCGGTCAGACCGAGAGATTTCCCCGCTGTCACCTGCATATCCGCACCGCACCGACCCCACACCGTTCGTCCGCTCCGCTCCGCGTCTGACCAATCCGATCGCCCGCACCGACCCAAGCCCAGCTTCGTTGCAACGTTGCGACGTTGCAACTCTCGTTCCCCCGCACCGACCGGCCTGCTCTTCCGCTCCGACCGAGAGGACCAAGCCCCGCACCGACCGCAGCGCTGCACAAGCCCGTTCCTAGTGTCTAACCGAGCTGGTCCCCCGCACCAAGGCTGTCTGACCGAGAGCCATTCATCGCAACCCCGCATCCGTCGCATCGCTTGCCACCGTGGGCCCCCCAAGTTCTCCAGAGTTATTGTGGGTCCCCTATTGGTCCCAAGGACTACTGTGGGTCCCACCTAGGTGCGTTCTCTTCGACGATTTACCGCGTACGACGTTGCGACACGTCGTAGCCCGTCGTCGCACGTGCTAGCTTTGGAATCTGGAATCGTCGCTCCGATTGATGCTCTGAACTTTCCAGCGAGGAATCTATATTGGAATCAGGACTTGGAGCATGTTCTTTTATTCCAACCCCTGGCGTCGCTACCCGACGCCAGTGTAGCTTTCGCGTCGTTTTGAGGTAACGCTTTGCACCCCTAGGACCCCCAACCTAATTGCATGCTAATCAAGACTAAAATCAGTATTTTAAAAGTATTTTAAATGTTTTAGAATTCACTAATCAAGATTAATAAAACAGATGTAAGCCGGTGGACTTGTGCACGTAGGATAATTGTGATTTTGGACTCGTTGGACGGTGTGCTCAGACGTGATACTTGCAAGCAAGTGAAACTTGCCAACTTTTGTGTAGGGCCATGTTTTTAGGCCACTCGCTTATTTTTAGCGTAAAAGAGACTAGTCAGTGAAATGACAGCTGGCTAGACGCCTACTTGAGCTAGTTTGACAACGAAACTAGATCCGTCACCTAAATTGATCTAGCTTGACAACGAAGCTAGATCCTACTCTTTAACTTGTTGAACATGCATACTAAACTGTCATGTTTACTTTCTTTACTTGTACGCCTTACTACTTGCCATGTCATGTCATCCATGCATTGAATGTCGCATTCGTAGCACACGCTACAATACTTGTACTTGTACTTCCTTGTCCGGCTAGGTGCACCCTTACGTCATACTTGTTAAAAACACTTCCTGGCTCGTGATCCAGAAGCGAGCATTCTGTGTTCGGGGGTAAGGCCCTGGCTCGATACACGTGGAGGGGTAGGGATAAACGATCACTTGAGCTTAGGAGTTGGCCCGCGCAGCCACTCTAGCCAAAAGGCGGAATCTCTATGCACGATGTGCTTACTTTACTTGTCTTGTACTAGTGAGTGTTACTTGTAAAACTTGACATCCATGCCATGCTCGTACTTTACTTTACTTTACTTGTTGCACTCTTACTTTAACTGCCATGTCATTGCATTCATGCTAGAACTGCTAGGTTTCTTACCTTCACTTTCAGTTTGCTTGCACAAGTCTCTTGTAGACTTGCTGACATGTGCCCCTTGCTCTTTTGGGTGTCACATGTTAGACCCTGAGCCAGAGTTCGTAGCTGAGGACATGGTGTTTGCTGACGCTGAGCCTGAGCCTACGTTCGTCGAGGAGTTCGAGGACACCGAAGACCAGTCTTAGTGACTGTTGAGTTGCTTTTGCTTTAGGTTGCTGTTAGTTGTCGGTGCTTGCACCATTACTTTGTTTTCGTACTTTGTACTTTTGTTGGCCATGCTGGGCCTCTTTTAGACTCTTTCCTTTTAGCCTGGGGGCTTTTCTGCGATGTTGAAATTTATTATTATGGATATTCTGAGATATCTCTTTTGTCTCTTTTCCTTATTATTTTCTTTGTTTCGATTCACGTTGCAAGGACCTGCAGTTTAAAGTGATTGACGCTTATCGGACTTGCAGCTTTGTAGCTTCAAGTCTGAGCAGACCTTCTCACGCTTCGCCTCCACATTTTTGGGAAGCGGGGCGTGACAGGTTTTGTTAGTGGCCCATGCAGGTCCCTTCTTGCGATTGCGAACTAACAGAACAACGATAATAACGGAATATCCATTAAATAAATTGCAACATCCAAGTCATTAATCTTTGAGTCTAATTTGTTTGTTCGTTTTCTATGTCATTAGATGGCTGGACGACGACAGACCCGATCTGGCAGTGGGCCCAATCGTGCTGAGGTACCGGATAAAGAGCCCACCAATGCTGAGATCATGAGGATGATGCATCAGATGATGCAGGTACAGCAGGGCATGCTCCAGAACACTCAGAGTGCTCCTCACCACGAGCCAGGTGCGAAGCAGTTTCGGGAGCTGGGCCCGACGTACTTTGATGGATCTGAGGGACCGTTGGCTGCGGAGGAGTGGATCAGGAATACTGAGGATAATCTGAAGATGTCGAAGGTCAACCCTGCTGGATGGGTTGATCTGGTGAAGAAGCAGCTTAAGGATAATGCCCGAAATTGGTGGGATGCAGAGGAGGAGTTGTTGGTGAGCCCTATACCTTGGGCTACTTTCAAGTCTAGGTTTGATGAGGAGTACTTTTCGAAGGCTGCTAGGAGGGAGATGTTGCAGCGCTTCATTGAGCTGAAGCAGGGGAATCTGACGGTGGACCAGTACCACCAGGAGTTTACTAGGCTGAGTCGCTTCGTGCCAAAGATGGTAGAGGATGCTGAGGAGAAGGCTCAAAGGTTTCTGCAGGGTCTTTCCCTAGACTTGCAGAGCCTGGTGTCTACGACGGATATGGAGTCATATCAGAAGTTGCTGGTAGCTGCTCGGAGACATGAGCTGATTGCGAGGCAGAAGAGAGGACTGATTTCTGGAGCTGGGAAGGGGCCTATGGAGCAGATCAAAGGAGCGGTGAGGCCTAATCAGACGGTGCAGTTCAAGAGGCCAGGTGGGCCTACTCAGAAGACTTGCCATTTCTGTGGCAAGACCGGGCATGTCAAGGAGCAGTGTAGGAAGATGTTGGGACAGTGCCTGGTTTGTGGAGATCCTACTCATGCTATGAAGGAGTGCCCGAAGTCTAAGCAACCTTGGAAGGAACCAGTCGCAGTACAGCCGTTGCAGCAGAGAGCACCTGTACCTGTAGGTCGTGGAGCACCTCTCGCTCCACAGAAGCAGGCTTTTCAGCAGGCCATGCAACCGAGGAGGCATGCTTATCTGATGACGGCAGTGGAGAGCGAGGCTGTGGATGAGGTTATCGCAGGTAACTCTCGATCTAGTTGTTTCATTCCTTAATTAGTTTTGATAGTTAGCTTATGTTTGTTTGATTGCATATGATTGTTTGCTAGAATAGGTTTTGATTGTTAGACTGTTTGATTAGGTGTGATTTTGGTTTGCACATTTCCTGCACGAGTCCTCTTTGACTCTGGTGCATCGATGTGCATTATTTCTCAGAGCTTCGTGGAGAAGCATTCCTTGACGACCTCCCCTCTTTCCAAGAGTTGGAACATCGTTACAGGAAATAGCGTGATCTCGATGCATCGTGGGTGCAATTCTTGCCCTTTGGTGGTCTGTGGACATGATCTTTACGCTGATTTTATTGTCCAAGACATCATCAACTACGATGCCGTGCTCGGGATGGATTGGCTTGCGAGTTTCTATGCTACGATCGATTGTCGGAGGAAGAAGGTGGTGTTCAAGATCCCCGGACATCCAGTGTTTGAGTTCAGTCGAGGTAGTAGTTCGATTGGCCCTGTCAGGTTTCGGGCCAGACCGGTGGAGATTGTTGCTATGCAGATGGAGCATGATAGACCAGCTGTGGTACGTGAATTCGATGACGTCTTCCCCGAGGAGATGTCTGGACTGCCGCCCAATCGAGCTCCCGAGTTTTCGATCGATCTTATTCTGGGAGCGCAGCCTATTTTGAAGGCACCGTATCGGATGGCTCCAGCAGAGTTGGAGGAGTTGCGTAGGCAGCTGGATGAGCTTTTGCAGAAGGGTTACATCAATCCTAGTGTATCTCCATGGGGAGCACCGGTGTTGCTGGTGAAGAAGAAGGATGGTTCGCATCGCATGTTTGTGGATTACAGGGAGCTGAATGCTGTGACTATCAAGAATAAATATCCCTTGCCTCGTATAGATGACATCTTTGATCAGCTCGGAGAATCGAGGGTGTTCTCTAAGTTGGATTTGAGGAGTGGTTACCATCAGCTTAAGGTGAAGAAGGAGGACATCCCGAAGACAGCGTTCAGGATGAAGTATGGTCACTACGAGTTCGTGGTTATGCCCTTCGGTATAACCAATGCGCCCGCATTCTTTATGAACCTGATGAATTTGATCTTCTAAGACTTTCTAGACAAGTTTGTCGTTATCTTTATTGACAACATTCTGATCTATTCAAGTCGGAGGAAGAGCATGCATCGCACTTGAGGACAGTATTGGAGATTTTGAGGAAGCATCGTTTGTATGCTAAGTATTCCAAGTGCGAGTTTTGGCTGGATAGAGTTGCTTTTCTCGGGCATGTGGTGTCTGGTGATGGAATTTCTGTGGATCCCGAGAAGATTGTGGCTATCAGAGAGTGGCCGGTTCCGCAGTCAGCGTCTGAGATCCGGAGTTTCCTTGGGCTTGCAGGCTATTATCGTCGTTTCATTAAGGACTTTTCCCGAATTGCTGAGCCGATGACCAGACTGACGCGGAAGGATGTGCCATATGTTTGGTCTGATGATTGTGAGAAGGCTTTTGATGTTCTGAAGGAGAGATTGACGACTGCCCCTGTACTTGATGTGCCTGATCGGAGTGGAGGATTCGAGATATTTTGCGATGCTTCTGGCAAGGGTCTTGGATGTGTGTTGCATCAGCATGGGCATGTGGTTGCGTATGCTTCTCATCAGCTTAAGGCTCATGAGAAGAATTACTCGACACATGATTTGGAGTTGGCTGCTGTCGTGTTTGCGCTGAAGATTTGGTGGCACTTCCTGCTGAGTGAGAAGGTGAAGATCTTCACCGATCACAAAAGCTAGAAGTATATCTTTACTCAGAAGGAGCTCAACATGCGACAACGTCGATGGTTGGAGCTCATGGAAGACTATGAGATTGATTTACAGTATCACCCTGGCAAGGTGAATGTGGTTTCGGATGCGTTGAGCAGGCTTCCAGCGGTGATGATGTTAACTTCGCAGTGGAGATTGCAGCAGGATTTTTGCGAGACTGGTATCGAGATTATTCTTCCTGGCGAGACTTCTTCGTTGATGAGTATGCAAATACAGTCGACGATCGTGGATAGGATCAAGGCTGGACAGGCTGGAGATGCTAAGCTTGTGAAGATTCGGGAGCAGGTGGAAGCCGGTTTGCGGACTGACTTCTTGATTCACGAGGATGGTTCGTTGAGATTTGGAGCCAGGTTATGTGTGCCAGCTGGAGATATCAGAGAGGAATTATTGGTGGAGGCACATAGTTTGCCGTATTCTGTGCATCCTGGTGGGACCAAGATGTACAAGGACCTTCGCCTGAACTTTTGGTGGCACGGTATGAAGAGGAGTGTGGCTCAGAGTGTAGCCAAGTGCTTGGTTTGCCAACAAGTAAAGGCGGAGCATCAGCGTACGACAGGGTTGCTACAACCGCTTCCAATTCCGGAGTGGAAGTGGCAGCACATTGTTGGATATGGACGACATGAATACACCCATGAGGGGATGTATGAGGGTATACGGACCTCAGATGTCGCGTGCACGAAGGCGTGCACGAAGGGAACCTTTTCTCGTGTGAAAAGGACCACTCGATCAGTGGAAAAAGCCACTCGATAAGCGGAAAAAGTCACTTTATAAGTGCATAAAGGCACTTGATAAGTGAATGAAGAAGAGGATAAATGAATGTGCTAATATAGGCTAATAAGCTTATAATTGGTTATTTCCTACAATAACCACCCCTAAAGCCTATAAATAGGCCTCAATGGTAAGGCATTCATTCCACACTTTCCATGACATAAGTTTGCATAAGGCATCTTATGTTCTTCTTCTCCCTTCCATTAAAATCCTCTTCTAGTTAGAGATTTAGGCGGTGAAACTCTGCTTCGATCCTCCGTGACGAAGTATCAACCGTTGTGGCGAATCCGAGGGCAAAGTTCCGAGACTACGATGCCGTGTACGCAAGCGTAAGTCTCGACTTTATTATTCGATCCTAACGTCCTTGTTTTGTCAGGATCTAACACACATCACTATAGATTTCGTGACTGGACTACCTCGGAGTCCGAAGTAGAATGACGCGATTTGGGTGATCGTAGACCGATTGACCAAATCTGCGCACTTTATTCCCTTCCGAGTAGGACAGTCTACTGAGACGCTAGCGAGGAGATATATGGAGGTAAATTCTTTTACTCTCCGTTTCTATTTCCTTTTCATAGTTTAGATAGTGATGTAACGTGAATCGTGCATGAGATCGTATGACTTCACGGAGTCCCTGTGAGTATCGTGTCAGACAGAGACACGAGATTCACATCTCAGTTTTGGCAGAGTCTGCAGAAGAGCTTGGGTACGAGTCTGAGTTTCAGCACGGCGTACCATCCGCAGACGGATGGCCAGTCTGAGAGGACGATTCAGATTTTGGAGGACATGCTGAGAGCGTGCATGGTGGACTTTAAGGGATCTTGGGAGGATCATCTCCATCACGTTGAGTTTGCATACAATAACAGCTACCAGGAGAGTATTGGAATGGCGCCTTTCGCCGCGCTATATGGAAAGAAATGTCGATCGCCACTGAGCTGGGATGACATTGGAGATCGGGAGCTGTTAGGACCTGAGATGATCGTGGAGGCCGTGGATGTTGTGAGGAACATCTGGGAGAAGCTGAGGATTGCGCAGGACTGTTTCAAGCATTGTGCCGATGCCAAACAGAGGCCTTTGGAGTTTCAGCCTGGAGATCATGTCTTTCTGAAGATTTCTCCGAACCGCGGAGTCATTCGATTTGGGAAGAGAGGCAAGCTGAGTCCGAGGTACATTGGGCCGTTTGATGTCCTGGAGAGAGTTGGAGCTGTGGCTTATCGCTTGGCGTTGCCACCGTCGCTGGTGGGAGTTCACGACGTATTTCACGTATCTCAGTTACGTCGATACGTTAGTGATCCATCCCACGCGGTGGATTTCTCAGAGATTACGATACGTCCGGATTTGTCTTATGATCAGCAGCCCGTTGAAATTCTGGATCGTCGACAGAAGCAGCTGAGGAATAAGACCGTCGACTTGGTTCGAGTGCAGTGGCGTCACGGTTCCCCTGGTGAGTCCACCTGGGAGCGTGAAGTTGAGATGAGAGCGCGCTTCCCGCACCTTTTCCCGAGCAGTGCTTGATGTTGATTCCGAGAACGGAATCATTTCTAAGGTGGGGAGAATGTAACGACCACTTTTCGTTGTACTTTATTCGTGCACGTGCTTTTGGTCGTGCACATGTTTATTTTAGATTTTATTTGTTTGTGAACACTTTGTTATGATATGCCGTTGTGAACGTCTCTGATAGTATTAAATAGTGGCACTAATTTGGAACAACATTTCTCGAGTCGTTTTCCAACAATTTAATCTTATTCGATGAGACGTTGCGATTCTCACTTTTGACGGGAGACGTTTCTATTTTTAGTTTCGTCGTCTGACATCAAAATTAAGATCCGTCTTCTTAGTTAGCTCACTTTCGTCATCACGATCACCCCGATATTTATTTTATAATTTTTGGAGTTTATTTGACCACTTTTATATTTTTAGCAAGGTTTAAAATATTTTTAAAAGCTAGGTTTTAAATTAATTTCGGCCAAATAAAATTTATTTGAGTTTCAAACATTTTAAATAATTTTTGAGCCAAATCTTATCCCCTATCTTGGCCGCACCCAATCCCTATCGTCGCAACGTTGCGACATCCAACCCCCGCACGACCGAGGAAACCAAGCCCGTTCCCCCGCTCCGACCGCTAGCCGCCCCCGCACCAAGCTTGGCCCGCACCGCTGCATCGCAGCCGCTCCGTTCTTCCGCTCCGACCGAGAGAATCTCTCGGTCAGACCGAGAGATTTCCCCGCTGTCACCCGCATCTCCGCACCGCACCGACCCCCGCACCGTTCGCCCGCTCCGCTCCGCGTCTGACCGAGCCGATCGCCCGCACCGACCCAAGCCCCGCTTCGTTGCAACGTTGCGACGTTGCAACTCTCGTTCCCCCGCACCGACCGGCCCGCTCTTTCGCTCCGACCGAGACGACCAAGCCCCACACCGACCGCAGCGCTGCACAGGCCCATTCCCAGTGTCTGACCGAGCTGTTCCCCCACACCAAGGCTATCTGACCGAGAGCCATTCGTCGCAACCCCGCATCAATCGCATCGCTTGCCACCGTGGGCCCCCCAAGTTCTCCAGAGTTATTGTGGGTCCCCTATTGGTCCCTAGGACTACTGTAGGTCCCACCTAGGTGCGTTCTCTTCGACGATTTGCCGCGTACGACGTTGCGACACGTCGTAGCACGTCGTCGCACGTGCTAGCTTTGGAATCTGGAATCGTCACTCCGATTGATGCTCTGAACTTTTCAGCGAGGAATCTATATTGGAATCAGGACTTGGAGCACGTTCTTTTATTCCAACCCCTGGCGTCGCTACCCGACGCCAGTGTAGCTTTCGCGACGTGTTAAGGTAACGCATTGCGCCCTTAGGACCCCCAACCCAATTGCATGCTAATCAAGACTAAAATCAGTATTTTTAAAGTATTTTAAATGTTTTAGAATTCACTAATCAATATTAATAAAACGGATGTAGGCCGGTGGACTTGTGCACGTAGGATAATTGTGATTTTGGACTGTTGGACGGTGTGCTCAGACGTGATACTTGCAGGCAAGTGAAATTTGCCAACTTTTGTGTAGGGCCATGATTTTAGGCCACTCTCTTGTTTTTAGCGTAAAAGAGACTAGTCAGTGAAATGATAGCTGGCTAGACGCCTACTTGAGCTAGTTTGACAACGAAACTAGATCTGTCACCTAAATTGATCTAGCTTGACAACGAAGCTAGATCCTACTCTTTAACTTGTTGAACATGCATACTAAACTGTTATGTTTACTTTCTTTGCTTGTACGCCTTACTACTTGCCATGTCATGTCATCCATGCATTGAATGTCGCATTCGTAGCACACGCTACAATACTTGTACATGTACTTCCTTGTCCGGCTAGGTGCACCCCTACGCCATACTTGTTAAAAACACTTCCTGGCTCGTGATCCAGAAGCGAGCATTCCGTGTTCGGGGGTAAGGCCCTGGCTCGATACACGTGGAGGGGTAGGGATAAACGATCACTTGAGCTTAGGAGTTGGCCCGCGCAGCCACTCTAGCCAAAAGGCGGAATCTCTGTGCACGAGGTGCTTACTTTACTTGTCTTGTACTAGTGAGTGTTACTTGTAAAACTTGACATCCATGCCATGCTCGTACTTTACTTTACTTTACTTGTTGCACTCTTACTATAACTGCCATGTCATTGCATTCATGCTAGAACTGCTAGGTTGCTTACCTTCACTTTCAGTTTCCTTGCACGAGTCTCTTGTAGACTTGCTGACATGTGCCCCTTGCTCTTTTGGGTGTCACATGTTAGACCCTGAGCCAGAGTTCGTAGCTGAGGACGTGGTGTTTGCTGACGATGAGCCTGAGCCTACGTTCGTCGAGGAGTTCGAGGACACCGGAGACCAGTCTTAGTGACGGTTGAGTTGCTTTTGCTTTAGGTTGCTGTTAGTTGTCGGTGCTTGCACCATTACTTTGTTTTCGTACTTTGTACTTTTGTTGGCCATGCTGGGGCCTCTTTTAGACTCTTTCCTTTTAGCCTGGTGGCTTTTCTGCGATGTTGAAATTTATTATTATGGATATTCTGAGATATCTCTTTTGTCTCTTTTCCTTATTATTATCTTTGATTCGTTTCGCGTTGCAAGGACCTGCAGTTTAAAGTGATTGACGCTTATCGGACTTGCAGCTTTGTAGCTTCAAGTCTGAGCGGACCTTCTCACGCTTCGCCTCCACGTTTTTGGGAAGCGGGGCGTGACATAACATCTTAATTGCTAAACCCTATCGAAATCCTAGTCTTATGGTCGTTCTAGGGAGAACCCACGAAGGGGTTTCCACCAAAATCCCAGATTTGGGAACTACTCACAATTCATGGAAAAATCACAATCTAAGCAAAATTCAACAGTAGAAATCATGATCAGGCAATAGAAAACAATTGCTAGCAATTATATTAATACAATATTAAAGTTTCAAGGCAATCAGAACACTTACAAAATAGAAGAAAATTCCAGCAGTCACAAGTCCCAATAACAGTAAATACAAAAGGGGATCCCGTTTCAGAAAACCTAGGTTAACTATATATAGAAATCGCGGCCACCCGATCGGTTGAAGCTTCAACCGATCGAGTGAGCTGCATGTCATTTTTACTAACGGCTTCAGAAGCTTCAACCGGTCTCTTGGTCCGAGCTGGTGGCGTCACCAGGTCGTCGCTTGGAAATTTCATCTTCAGATGAACCGATCGGTTGAGTATTCAACCGATCGGTTGGAATTAAGCCCAAAAAGACAGAGATCTCTGTCGATCTCACCCGATCAGCGAGCCGATCGGTTGAGATGCTCTTCTCTTCTGCTCCTATCCGGGTCAGATACGCGTGCACCAACCGATCGGTTGGCTTTGTCCAACCGATCGGTTGGGGGCTGAAATATGGGTATCTTCGACGTTTGGCCCTCTGGATTGCGCGTGACTCCTCCCGTTGCTCCGGGGACTCATGATATCTTCTTTGTATGTCCCCAACGCTAGAAATCTCCTGCATTTACACAAAAACATGGAGAAAATGGAAAGATACTAAAAACACAAAAGAACTGGTATGAAATAATGAAAAACGGTGAAAAATCACGAAGAAGACGTGCGTGAATATATAAAATATAAACGCACGTCACTTGGCCGACTCTTCACCAATCGAGCTCTAAGAGATACTAGCTTCAGCCTTCACGATATTCTCCTACAGCGGATATAAATTTTGTACCCTTCTACCTTTTATCACGATCAAAGCCATGTTTGACACGTTTAGCAAGTCACCTTCAATGACTACCCTACATCCCAATCTAGATAGAGCTCCAATAGAAATCAGTCTTTTATTCTGGTATGGCATATGACGAACATTTGTCAATGTTCTGATAACTCCATCGTGCATCTTGATTTTCATTTCTCTGACTCCCACTATTTTACAAGACATATTATTCATCATAAGTATGTTTCTGCCTTCTCGAGGACAATATGAAATGAACCAGTTTCTATACGGCGGCATGTGTAAGGGGCATCCCGAATCCAAGCGTCATGAGATGCTATAATCTCCAGATATTGTTACCTTCAGAATTTCTCCGTCATCACTATCGTTGTTGCTAATCCCTATAGAAGAGAACCAAAAGATTCATTCTTTCCCTTTCCATTTCTCTTCAATTTGATCTCTTTTCCAATGTCTAGTCCCTTTGCACAAATGACCTCTATCCTTATACCCACGTGACTTTGATCACAACTGACCACGGTCCTTTCTTGAACCATGATCATTTTTAGAGTTATATCCTCCTCTGATGAATAGAGAATCTTGGTGATCACCATTGTCCCGACTAGTCACCTTCACATGGAGAACTTCGGAGTGAACTATAAATTCAACTTCTTCCAAGGATAGTGTGTCCCACCTATATACCATGGACCAGACCAACATGTCAAAGTCATTAGTCAGAAAACACAGCAATATCATTACCAAGTGTTCGTCCTCGATGTTCACCCCATATTCTACAAATATGCCACAATCTTTGTGAACATATCAATATGATCCTGGAAATGAGTGCCTCCCTCTTCTTCAATACATACAGATGTTGTATCAAGTACAGTCGGATAGTCAGATTCTTCTTCGTATATAGTGCCTCTAGCTTCTTCCAAAGCTTGTCTGAGGTTCGGTTCTCAGATACCGTCTTGAGTAGTTCACCATACAATGATAACTACATAGAACTCAATATCTTTCTCGCCATCTCTGATTTTTGAGTTCCCATGACCTCCTCGTTAATCTTTTCTTTCTCAAAGACAATTTGATAACATCCATATGCCATCAGAAATGCTTTCATCTCTAATTGCCAAAGACTGAAATAATTTCTTCTAGTGAACTTTGTAGGGATCGTTTAACCCTTGCAATACTAACAACACACACCAGAGGGGAGGGAATAGTGTAATGGCAATAAAATTGTCCAATTAAAATTTAACTTGCAAATGCAGAATTATAAATGCAAGAGAAATTAAAAGGCACAATCAATCCAAACACAAACACAAAGTGTTACCCTGGTTTTCCAAACTTAGGAACATCCAGCCACACCAATATTAACTATAATCCCACACAGAGAAGTGAATACAAATCTCACAAGGAGATACCCCACAAAGAGGATTTATGCCCTACACAAGGACCGAACCAATCTTACACAAGGATCAAGACTCCCACACAGAGAATCACTAACTCCCACTCAGAGAATTAGGGTTAGCCCTACACTAGGACACTAGAACTCCCACAAAGAGAGTTAATTCCCACAAAGAGAATTCCCTAGTCCCATAAAGAGACAACCCTCCCACAAAGAGAGAAACTCCCACAAAGAGAGTATCCTAATCCCACAAAGAGAAATAGGAAAAAACAAATTACACCCTGTAAAGTAAATACTCTTACCTATGCCTTGAGATGCTTACTCATGAGTGAATGCAAGGCAAGGAAGAGGATCTCCAAGTGTTGGAATATGCTTGAGAGCACTTGGATGATTTCCCTTGAGCTGGACTTCAATGCATGAAGGAAGATGAATGCTGAATAGAGGGAAATGAGGGACCTTGAGAGTGGCTTATTGATCTCTTGAGATTTTCTATAGAGTGAAGAGTTATCTGTTGGATATGGAAGACGTTAGTACACCCTTGTAGGGGATGTACGAGGGAATACGGACCTCGAACGTCGCGTACACGAAGTCGTGTACAAAGGGAATATGTTCCCTTGCGGAGAGGATCTCTAGAATGATGGGAAAGTCACATTATATGTGCATAAGTGCATGCGACATATGGCTAATAAAGGGGTAATATCTTAAGCTTATGTTGTACCATGCATATGGTACAACTTAAGCTTATAATATGCCATGTACGATGGTACACATTAGTTAAATTGTTCCAAACGAACAATTACTCCTAAAATAACTACCTTGGGGGCTATAAATAAGACCCAATGGTTAGCCATTTTACTTACACTTTTGCATGGCATTCTTGCATGCATTTCATTCTAGCGAAGCTCTGCCGAAATCCTTCCTCCCTCTTTATCCAAGTTCTTAATCTAAAAGTAGAGATTTAGATTGTGGATTTAGTAGCCTTACTCCGTTCGTGAGAAGACTCGATCCGTCGTGGCGAATCCGAAGGCGAAGTGCTGTGACTACCGTGCCGCATACGCAAGCGTAAGTCTCAACTTCATTTATCGATCCTAACTCTGTTTCGGCAGGATCCTACATTGGTATCAGAGCCATACAGGTTCGCCCCGATCAAACCGCCGCCCCGTCGAAACTATGAACGAGTCGTTGTCTTTTTCACGAATGGGTATCCTACCATTACGGATATGGTAGGAACGCTTCGTGACGGAGAGAACGCAGCGGTTGTTCTTTTCACGTTAGGGTCTCCTATCATTACGGATATGGTAGGAACTCTCCGTGACAGGAAGAACCGACCGTTCACGTAGTATGTTATTTTTCATTTTTGGCACACGACCATTAGAAAATAACCACTTTCTCGACGAACGGGTGCTTCATCGACGAACGGGTGCTTCATCGAGGAAGATGATGGAAGTTATCTCCATCGGAGAAGATGGATTTTGGTGCATGTGCACCATGGCCAAATGGGCTATGGAGGCCATGCACACCCCCTCCCCATGCGGAGGGGGTTGGCTACGGCCAATAACCACCGCGACCACCCCATCAAGGGGGAGGAGTGCATGCGGCCACCCCATAAAAGGGGAGACCGGCCATGGCCAAAGGGCCATGGCCGGTCAAGGCCAACAAGCCATGGCCGGTCCATGGCCGGCCGGCCTTGGCCGGCCTTGGCCCTGGCCGGCCGGCCCTGGCCGCGACCAGGCCGCCCTGGCAGAGGCCAGGGCGGGGGCCCTGGCCCCGGCCAGGGGCCTGGCCGCCCTGGCAGAGGCCAGGGCGGGGGCCCTGGCCCCGGCCAGGGGCCTGGCCGCCCTGGCAGAGGCCAGGGCGGGGGCCCTGGCCTCAGGCCAGGGCCTGGCCAGCCCTGGCCTCGGCCAGGGCCTGGCCAATGGCCGACCCTGGCCGCTGCCTGGGCCACGGTCGGCCCTGGCAGCGGTCAGGGCCTGGCCGGGGGCCGGACTGATCGGCACTGGCCGGGAGTGATTTAGACCAATTTTTTGGTCGACCAATTTGGGTGTTTTGGTCGACCAATTCGGCAAAAGGCCTTGGTCGAACATGAACGTGCCGACTATCCCATACGGGGCCAAACGACAGTCGTCTGAGCCAAAATTCTCTCATACGGGGGGAAACGCCTGGATCCATACGGGAGCCAACGACGATAGTTTGCAGAAAAATCCCCAAAAGGGGGATCCGACCTTGGCACGGCTACGGCTCATTCCCGACAAATGGTCAGGAAGTGCCGAATATTTCACTAGTATCATAAGGGTACTAAGTTGAAATATACATTTTTTTTGAAAAATACGTTTTCATACGTTTTGAAAAATACGTTTTCAAAAACGCTTTTCCGCTGCAAAGTACTATAAGAGTACTAACATTTGATAAAGTGAGGGAGAAATATTGAAAGTTACTCTAGATGGTGATTGGAAACATAGTGACCTTTCCGATTCTAGAGTAACATCTTCAATATTTTTCGAAAGTAACTTATCAAATTATGAATATCATTCCAAGTGGGAGTTGATTTTAGAACTATCCATATGGGATATTCTATTATCATTTCAAGTGGGAATTATATCTGAAAAATACGTTTTCAAACTCGTTTTCCGCTGCTAGTACTATAAGAGTACTATTGTTTGATAAGTGATGGGGGAATATTGAAGGTTGTTCTAGATGGTGATTGGAATCGAAGAGACCTTTTCGATTCTAGAACAACATCTTCAATATTTTTCGAAAGTAACTTATCAAATATAATATAATTCCAAGTGTGATTTGAATTTTTAGAACTATCCAAATGGGATATTCTATTATCATTTCAAGTGGGAGTTATATTTTAAGAATTTTTATGCAATGTTTTGATCAAACCTTCGGTTTTGGGTCTTTTGCAGCATTTTAAAAGTAAAATGTCTTCCGCTTCAAAGAATATCTTCGCTGAGTTAAACAGAGGTGAAAAACTCAACGGCGATAATTACAAACTTTGGTCCATCAAGATACAATACGTTTTAGAGGAGCAAGAAGTGCTCGAAACTCTAAAGAACGTAATGATTGAACCCGAGTTGGGCACTACGGCCCAACACAGACGAGACAAGGAAGCTTTTGATGCTTGGTCTTGGAAGAATAAGATAGCACGCATTACGTTATTAAGCAGTATGGCTGATGACATAATGCGCATCTTCCGGGAACATGACTTAGCCATGGACATATGGTCCAAGCTTGAGGAGAAGTTTGGTGGCACATCGGTGTCCAAACTTCGAGCCTTGACTATAAGATTTGATTCATATAAGAAATGTCCAGATCATTCCATGGGGAAACATCTGCGACATATGGCGAATCTAATCTCAGAGTTAAAGGATGCAGGTCATGTGCTCACAGATGAGCAACAAATCCAAGCAGTCATACGTTCCCTACCAAATGGGTGGGATCAGATGAAGATGCATCTCACTCATAATGAGAGCATCAAGACCTTCAACGATGTTTCCAAGCACCTCGAATTAGAGGAAGAGCGGCTTGCGGCTGCCAAGCCAAGTGCAGAAGTGCACATGGTTGCTAGTTCCTCACACGGGGGAAAGAAACGTAAAGATCGTTCGAAGTCTTCTAATGAACGTAATAAGCAACCTGAGTCTACCAAGGAACACAAACATAAGGGTGGGCACAAGAAATGGCACAAGAAGAAAGACTTGAAAAGGATCAAGTGCTTCAAGTGCAACAAGCTCGGTCACTATGCTCGTTCGTGTACGAGTGGAAGTGACGAGGTAACTTGTAATACTAGTTACATATGTGTTTCTAGTTCAATATTTCTTGTGGAATCTAATCCATTTTGGGATAATTGATTCAGGTGCCACCAACCACATAACAAAGGACAGACGGTCCTTCGTGGAGTATCACCGGATACCCCAAGGAATGAAGTGGATCAATGTAGGAAACAACACACGTGTTGAAGTGAAAGGCGTTGGGACTCGCAAGCTAGTCTTGGACAACGGCCGCACTCTCCTACTTCATGATGTCCTCTTCATTCCATATATTCAAAGGAATATTAAAACTGTGGTCAATTTAATGGGTCTTGGTTATAGTTGGTTCCTTCATGATTGTAATATGGACCTATTTTGTAATAAATCCTTTATTGGTACTGGGTTTGTATTTCAAAGGATTTATTGTAATAAGTACAATGTATGATTCCTCATGTAATGAAAATTTCCTTGTGACAAATTCTTTGACTAATGAGTCTAATATAATTTGTTGACACGCAAGGCTTGGTCATATTGGACCAACGCGTATGGATAGACTTGCCAAACGTAGCCTTCTATCCAATGTTTCAAAGGTTGAAATGTCGACCTGCGAACATTGCCTTGTGAGGAAATCTTGTCGCAAGCCGTTTGGAACCGGCACAAGGGCCGATGTTCCATTACAGCTTATCCATTCGGACATATGTGGTCTGATGAATGTCAAGACAAGACGCGGGAAGTCCTATTTCATCACTTTTATTGATGATTTCACCCGATTCGGTCATATCTATTTGATATCCCACAAAAGTGAAAGCACTAAACCTGCTTTAAAAACTATATGAGTTTAGTGGAGAATCAATTAGATCGCAAGATTAAGGTCGTGCGAACCGATAGGGGCGGTGAATATCAATCAACAAGTTTAAAGGAACTTTGTGATGAAAAAGGCATAGTACATCAGGTAACTATGCCTTATACTCCTCAACAAATTGGTGTTGCAGAAAGGAGGTATATGACTTTAATGAAAAATGGTCCGTTCAATGATGGCGCAAGCTAACTTGCCAATCACCTTTTGGGGTGATACATTATTGACGGCCGCTTTCATTTTGAACCGCGTACCCTCGAAATCAGTTAGCTCCACTCCTTATGAGTTGTGGAACCAAAGGTCTCCTGACTTAAACATTTTGAAACCTTGGGGTTGTGCATCCTACGCACATATTTCCTCCCATAAGTATGGCAAACTTGGGCCAAGGGGAAGGAAATGTATCTTTATACGATACGCAGAAAACTCCAAAGGTTATGTTTTTTGTTAGTCAGGAAGACAATGGTGGGCTAATTGAGTTTGAGTCGAGGGATGTCACTTTCTTGGAAAACGAGTTTCCAAGACAGGGCGAGATAAGTCAGGACTTATCTCTATTTGAGATTTATGATCAAGAAGGATTATCTCATTCGAGTGGGAGAATTCTTGGTGAAGAAGAAAATACGTTTCAAACTTCACCAATGGATGATACGAATGATACTAATCCTATTCCATACGGGAATAAAGATCCAAGTGGGAGCATTTCTAACGACATTCCAAATGGGAGTGATATTAGAATTGATCTAAATTCAAGTCAACAAGAACTTGAAGAATCTCAAATACGACGTAGTAGTCGTACAAGGTTGGCTCCTCTATGATTTGAGGATGAATTTCCGCAAACCTTTATGACTTTACTACAAGATGATGACGAGCCTGCTACTTTCAAACAGGCCGTATCATGCCCTGCAAAAGACAAATGGATGGAAGCGATGAAGGAGGAATTGAAATCCATGAAAATTAACCAAGTCTGGGACTTAGTTAACTTACCCAGAGGACATAGAGCAATTGGGAACAAATGGGTTCTCAAGATCAAGCATAAGGATGATGGCTCTATAGATAGATATAAAGCTCGCCTTGTCGCGAAAGGTTTTACGCAACATGAAGGGATAGACTACGAAGAGAACTTCTCACCTGTTGTGCGTTTTACCTCGATTCGCCTGATTCTGGCAATGGTAGCTTGCTTATACCTCGAATTACATCAGATAGATGTAAAGACTGCCTTTCTCAATGGAGAATTGGACGAGGAGATCTACATGGAACAACCAACAGGGTTTGTAAAAGAAGGAAACGAACATAAGGTTTGTAAACTTCGTATGTCCATATATGGTCTTAAATAATCCTCGAGGCAATGGTATATACGATTTCAAGAAGTTGTCTTATCAAATGGATTTTCCATGCTTGATGAAGATAACTGCGTATATATCAAGAGGATTAAAAGCAAGCATGTTAACCAGAAATGACAAGGGCTTTGTGATGGATATCAAGGCTTAACTTTCATCAGTTTTGAGATGAAAGACATGGGGAAGCCACATATATCCTTGGAATTAAGATTTCAAGGAATCGTTCGAAGAAACTTCTTTCTCTTTCACAAGAGACTTATATAAAGAAGGTTCTAGAACGATTTAATATGCAGGACTGCAAGTCCATTGATATTCATATAAGCATATGCGATAATTTATATCTGGAATCGTGTCCAAAGAACCAAAAGGATAAAGGAAATTATGGAAAAAGTTCCATATTCCAGTGCAGTTGATAGTCTTATGTACGCTATGATGCATACAAGACCGGACATCTGTTTTGCCGTTGGAATGGTAAGTCGTTACCAATCCAACCCAGGGCAAGAACACTGGAAAGCAGTTAAGAGGATAATGCAGTATCTTAAAGGAACTGCAGATTTGCAAAAGACTATGATAAAACCAAGAAGGTAGACATAAGGTATATATCTACGCATGAGATGATAGAGGATCAGCTTACGAAAGCGATCCCCAGAAATGTGTTTTATAAACACTTATCATCCCAAGGATTGCGTGAGAGCTGAGTTGTACCAATATTCCCATGTCTAAGAAAGATCAAATTTAATAAAAGAATAAGTTCTTTTTCAAACATTGCATATGAATCTCTTGAGAAATGTTTGTGTACATTTTTGAAATCTCAGCTGAATTCTAGTATGTCGGACAGATTGAGGTTGGCTCTCTCACATGAGCAACCGACTTATTCTATCATACGGATAGAATAGAGATGAGACCTGTTTAAAGTCAAAATCATCAGACGGATGATTTAGAGTCATGACTTAAACAAAATGGTCGCATGAAAGATCTGCATCATATGGATGCTTACAGAAGATCTAAGAGGATTTTTTTTGAAATCCTATCTGTCTAAATGCGGGATGTGAGTCCAAAGGATTATTTGAGTAGAATAAGGGACTCAAAGTCAGACATTGTGGTGTCTGATCATCATCCTTACAACATCATTGAGACATACGCTCCCTGGGAAAGGAGCGATGTTGTAATACGTGTTCATACCACGTATGCATTACGACCACTGAGTTAGTAGCAATAGTGTTTGCTATTATGTGAGACTCAAAGGCCATATGGGCCTTAACTCTTACCCTCAAGGACTCCAATTGGTTCCTTTAGATTTGACGAGATGATCGCTATCTTAGCGTGTTACTAATGGGCTATGATAATTCGGCTCGGCGGGGAACGTTAGAAAAGCGAATCAAGTCAAGGTCAGAAGGTTCACAAGAAGAGGAAGATTGATTTCATATTCACATTTAGACTTTAATGATTCAAAGCTGGCCAGCCAATTGTGATCCAGATGGGATTCAATTGTTGAATATAAAGTATAAGAAATGTGAAGAAATAATCTAGGGTAAAGCATGCGTTGAACTACTCAACTTTGCACCTTCGAGGTCGTTGTGTATCTCTAACAAGTGCACAACAACAGACTCTACGCGCATGACGGTCGCATGGTCTATTTCTCGGTATGATAGATGAAAGAACTAAGAGAAAGACGTTCTCTTACAATCCCCTCAAGTGTGAGTGGGAGATGTTGGATATGGAAGACGTTAGTACACCCTTGTAGGGGATGTACGAGGGAATACGGACCTCGAACGTCGCGTACACGAAGTCGTGTACAAAGGGAATATGTTCCCTTGCGGAGAGGATCTCTAGAATGATGGGAAAGTCGCATTATATGTGCATAAGTGCATGCGACATATGGCTAATAAAGGGGTAATATCTTAAGCTTATGTTGTACCATGCATATGGTACAACTTAAGCTTATAATATGCCATGTACGATGGTACACCTTAGTTAAATTGTTCCAAACGAACAATTACTCCTAAAATAACTACCTTGGGGGCTATAAATAAGACCCAATGGTTAGCCATTTTACTTACACTTTTGCATGGCATTCTTGCATGCATTTCATTCTAGCGAAGCTCTGCCGAAATCCTTCCTCCCTCTTTATCCAAGTTCTTAATCTAAAAGTAGAGATTTAGATTGTGGATTTAGTAGCCTTACTCCGTTCGTGAGAAGACTCGATCCGTCGTGGTGAATCCGAAGGCGAAGTTCTGTGACTACCGTGCCGCATACGCAAGCGTAAGTCTCAACTTCATTTATCGATCCTAACTCTGTTTTGGCAGGATCCTACATTATCAAGTGTTGTCAAGAGTTCTCAAGTGATGGCAGCACACTCATATATATATGAATCCTATATCAAGCCCAAAAATCCAAAGAAACAGCCAAATAAACGAATCTGCAACGGCTAGAAATTGGGTGAAAACGACAGGAAAAGTCAACTGATGATCATAAGCCAGTCAACTGATCAACGGCTAGAAAATATCCAACGGCTATAATCTGAGCCAGGCCAGTCGACTGACGAATTCAATACAGTTAACTGACAAACAGGACAGGCGCCTGTTAATCCTTCAGCAGACGACTGCTGCAGGGGATGGAACGAAACAGAGAGCTGCACTCTTTCTCCAATTCTTCGCACAGGCGACTGATGTTAATAATACAGTCGACTGCCAAAAAGTCAGGCGACTGTATATTCATCATCAGTCGACTACTGTAAAATATGGAGATAAGACAGAGAGATGCAGTGATTGCACTTACGCTAGACATGCGACTGTTGGCCAATTTCCAGGTGACTGTAAATATACAGACGACTGTAAACTGGTCGTCAGGTGACTGTGCGTAAAGCTCAAGTTTGAGTCAATTGAAATGTTGACTTGAGCTGTGCATATCAGGCGACTGTAGAAGGATCACCCAATCGGCTGGAAATCACCCAGTCGGCTGTGTTTCCCTCAACAGGCGACTGATGGAAAGCCAGAGACTCCAAATGAGTCTTTGGACAGAGTGAACCTATTGGGTTGGATTCTATGATAATCCTAAGGTTCACTAAGATGGTTAAATGCATATGCATGAAAAGTAAACCATCTAACAAGGCATTACATTAACCCTAGACTCAAAAAGAGAGAGAAAGCAATAACATAAATTACATGGATTACAAAGAGTCTAAGTCTTCAACCTTGATGCCTTGATTGCTCTCCATCACCTCCAAGCTTTGGCACTCCTTGAGTCCAAACTTTGGCCCTTCTTCACACGATGTCCATCCTTACACCAAGTGATTAGTCTCCAAGAAAGATATCCTTGAAAAAAAACTGAGAGACTAAAACATGAGATTCATTAGCAACAACATGATGGTGTGATCATCATCAAAATAAGATTGGTATGAAACACCAATACTCAACAAACTTATCCAACTTAAATGATGTGGTGAAGGATGTCATCTTGACTTTCTACATTCTTCTCACCAATGCTTTGATACCACTTGTTGACGACGGCTGTGAAATTACATCGAATATGTGATGTGCACATAAAGAATAAGATAATAATATGCCACTAACTTTAACAAATAGAGTAAGTTCTTGAATAAATCATATAAAGCACAAAGATAAACCATCACACCACAGATCAAGAAATCACACTGAGAGGCACATGATTTATACTGGTTCAGCCCAATGTGGTGCCTACCTCAAGTCTTCCGTTGTCAAAGTTTCTACTAGATCAGATATGTAGCTCGAGAGATTACACCGACTACCAATTGTCCTCTAACAATAAGTGAACCTTCTTAATAATGTAAATCTAGCACTCTATAAAATGTAAAGTCTCCTGAACATTCAATAATGATTAGATCATTCCTCAAAACCCTGGAACACGGAATATCTCCTCTTCCAAAGCTTGTAGCTTTCTGCAAGAACTCTTGCCATGCAAAATTCCATGTAACTTGATGTGTTCCTCTTATGAATCCATCATTAGGGTTATAGTGTCCATTTTAAGTCGTGGCAGTTCGATTTGATTAAGTATCATATCAACGGCTCAAAATAGAACCTGTTTGGAACCAAAACTGTCCGACAAGATCGTGTCACATATAGCACGATCGTGTCAACTGTGCTGTTTAAAACCTGAAGTCTCTACCAATACCACATGATCATGTCAACCATAGAGTAAACTTGACATGATCATGTTACCGGTACAACTTGTATCTACCATGTCTACACGGTCGTGTTCCTCTTTAGTTCTTCCAAACATGACCGTGTCATGCCAGAAATGAGAGGTTGAAGTATAAAATTCTACAATTCCACCATTTCACGATAAAAGAAAAGGAAAAAATCCAAAGAGAAAAGAAAAAAAAAGATTATCATAACAAGGAAAACACTTCAACGATGTATGTTGGATATTGAGTCTGTCGGACCAGACATGCACCACACACGCACCCGCACTCCCACTCAAAAGGGGTGAAGGTCCCCTAACTGGCCCAATAAGCGTTTGCCCTAACCCAATATGGTTAGGGTTTTGATCATCTTATTACTAATAACACGGCCGCCCACATGGGCCGCTATATTGGGATCCAATCATCGATAGGATTACTTCATGGGCAGTAATCCTAGAAGCATATATAAATGGGCATTAGGCATCTTCTCCTAAGAATCAAAGTCTATAATATAGCAACCACGTAGATCATCTGTTTGAGAAAATTCCATAACTAACATGCTGTGGAGAGCTTAATGGAGATTGTTTACAGGTGATTTTTCACCTGCAAATCGATAGTATAGAGGGTGTGGGGTCAATGCAGTCAAAGGTGACACACGGGAACCCCGTGTTGTCGTGGCTGTCACGTGAGACGGAGATAACCCTTGGGGTCGGTCGAAGGTGCGTTCGCTTGAGCAGGAAGGCGAGGTTCCATTCTTCGGCGTGCCGAGGGATAGCCTCGGCGGGATGACAACCTCTGGGATCGGTTGAAAGCGGAGTCACTTGGTGAGAGTCACCGAAGGGTAGACTCGACAGAGCGATGACCTCCTGGTGGTGGAGATGAGCGGACTCGGGGACGATGTGCTCGGCCCCGGCTAGGAAGACGCCGAGGGGTGGCCTCGGCGTCGCTGGATCTCCTGGACCTGAATAGACGAGGGAGCTCGTCAGGGGGGTCGGACCTAGGTTTCGACCGATTCCCCTCCAATGCCAAAGTCAGATCTGGTTTGATAGATGCTCGGCGGAATCGGGCTTGGTTCGCGGAGAGACCAAGCACCGATCCTCCGGCCGAGCTATGGAGGAGAAATATCTTAGGTCGAAGAAGGTGTAAAATGGGGTATGAGATACATCCATTGTAGATCGTGAAGATCCGGCCCCCTTGCTATGACGCATCCCATCCTCCATATACGTGAGCCCGCTGCGATAATGGGCCATTATTGCCGTCATTCATGGGAGCGTGCCGAGTGGGGAGCATTGACCCCCACTAATTGTACCCGTTTTGATGAGGGAAGGAATGCCATAAAAGAGGCCATGATGGCCGGAGTGACGGCCCTTGGCGGTTGCCATAATTAGATAGCTATGATGGCTAGAGAACGATGGCCATTAAGCCGGGCCATAATTAGCGAGTCATGATGGCTAGAGAATGATGGCCATTAAGCCGGGCCATAATGAGATAGCCATGATGGCTAGAGAATTATGGCCATTAAACCAGGTCATAATTAGCGAGCCGTGATGGCTAGAGAATGATGGCCATTAAGTCGGGCGATATTCTCCTCCACTATTGAAGTGGGTAGTCAGTTGGGCCTTCGTCTTGGGTGGAGAAGCGCGACCCGCTCGTGAGATCCTTGGGCCAAAGCCCAAGGCTGTAGTAGGCCGGTTGACTGGTCATAGTTGACCTGGCTCTTTCGGGCCTGGTCAAAATAGTCCTATCAATTGTCCCCATCTTCTGAGCTCTACCGTCGTCGGGGTGGAGGTCGGGAGATGTAGTATAATGGGAAAGAAGTTGCTCTTTCTGTAAAATTTGGTCTGTCTTGCAGAGTTGGCTAGTGACGATAGATCGTCGGTCCGAGATTCGTTCGGTTGCGAGGGGAGTCGTCCCTCGACTTACGGCCAACGAAGGAGTTTGGTCGGCCAGCTGGGGGAGCTGCCCATAGTTTTACGGCTGATCTCGTTCGTTCGGTGGTAGGGAGGTTACCCCTCGACTTACGTCAGACGAAGGAGTGGGTCGACCTGCTGGGGAGTTGCCCCAGCCTTACGATCGATCTCGTTCGTTCGGTGGCGAGGGGAGTTGCCCCTCGACTTACGGCCAACGAAAGAGTGGGTCGACCAGCTGGGGGAGTTGCCCCAGCCTTATGGTCGATGGGTCGATTGGCCTGCTGAGGGAGCAACCACTTAGTCTTATGGTCAACCATATGATCAGCCAGCTGGGGGAGTTGCCCCCAGTATTACAGTTGATCTGGTCGGTATGCTGGGGGAGTTGCCCCCAGCCTTATGATCGACGGGTCAATTGGCCTGCTGGGGGGCGACCCCCAGTCTTATGACCAATCGAATGATCAGCAAGCTGGGGATTTGCCCACAGCCTTTGATCTCTATGGTCTGCTAAGGGAGTTTCCCCCAGCCTTACGATCGACTGGTCGATTGGCCTGCTGGGGGAGCTAGTCCCAGTCTTAGGGTCAATCGGGTGATCGGCCAGCTGGGGGAGTTGCCCCAGCCTTACAACCGATCCGTTCGATTGCGAGGGGAGTTGCCCCTCGACTTACGGTCGATGTAGGAGTGATCGGCCTGCTGAGGGGTTGCCCCCAGCCCTTCGGCCGACCCATTCGTTCGGTTGCGAGGGGGGTTACCCCTCGACTTATGGCCGACGAAAGGGGCGAGGACCTTGTGATGACCTTCGAAGATTCCATGGTAGCACTCTGCCACTACCTCGTCCGGCTCGGGTGGATGCATGAGCAGTTCGGCAAGCGGGGACCCAACAGCACGGTCGGAGGAGCGGTCTGGACGCTTGAACTCGGACGGTGGGGCTTCGGCCAGATCGGCTCGACCACGGTCGGAGGAGCTGCTTGGTTGCTCGAACTCTGACGGTGGTGCTTAGGCCAGATTGGCTTGGCCACGGTCGAAGGAGCTGCTTGGTTGCTCGAACTCGGATGGTGATGCTTCGGCCCGGCTTGCAAAGAGAGATCAGCATGGTTGGCAACTCGACTTTGAGCTCGAGTCAGAGATCCGGCATCGACGATGTGGTCACCAACATGGCCCTCGAGCTACTGTTGAGACAAACGACGAGCATGACAATGGCAAGGGTCCTTGACAGATCTCGGTCGGCAGCTCTGCCTGTTCCCCAAAAGTAGAGTCGGCAGTGGATAACCGAATTCAGGGGTTGAATAGTCCCATATCTTCTTCAGGAGAGTCTTTGGATGTGATTCGAGCCTTGGCCTACTAGGTCGGAAGTTTGGGCTCGGGACAGGACCGCTCGGCGAGGTATGTGCCCAGAAGAGGCGGGGAATAGCTCGCCGTGTGGTTTCTGTTCGCAGATGAGTAGCAGTCTGCCACCTCGCTCCTTTGAAGCGGAGGCGGAGGTTAGAGGCCCCCGAGCAGATCATATGGCAGAAGGTGGACAGATCCAGCATCAGGCCTAAGGAGATGGGGGCACGGGAGCGCCGTCGGAGTGTCGTCCTCCGCAAGATCCAATTTCTAAATCATCTTGCCCAGTTGGTTGGGCGACGGGTCGGTAAGCCCACAAGCTTGTGAGCTCGATAAGGTTGGGGAAGCAGTTAGAGACCCTCCAGATTCCGAAGCCGTAAACAGCACGTGGTAGTAGCTGGTCGATCTCAACGAGCAGGGAGGCTTTGGATCGGAGATCGTCTATCGTAATGGATCCGACAGTGGAGATAAGCAGGCGATCAAGGAGTGAGGGTTGCGAAGTCCTTGTCACCAGAAATGGGGGAGATCTGGCTGGAAAGATTTGATCAGCATTCGCTTCCTCGATTAGGGACAGCAGCGCATATGGCAGTGTCGAGGACCTCCAGCCGGTCGGTCGACGGCCGAGTGGTCGGAGGTCGGAGGTGATCATTGTTTTTTGATGCGGCCGTTGCTGATCAAAACTGGAGCTTTTCCTTCTCTTTCTTTAATTTGTTGATGAAGTAAGATTATGATCATAATTTCGAATGCCGCCATCTACAGTTCTCGTCTTTCGGATAGAGATCCGATGTAGTTGGGCTGTCGATGGTCAAACTTGTTCGGAAGGCGGACGAGATTGGCGGTGGTAAAGAAGGTGTCGCACTGCCTATTATGATCGGCCTTCATTAGGGAGACCGAGGCAGATGGTCGTGGAGATGGCACAAGATATCCAGATGGCGGAGTGGTGGCCTTGACTGCTAGTGTAAGGGAACTTGGTGGTGTCACCGGGGACACAGAGCTTCAGCAAGGAGGAAGAAAAGGATCGAGATCTCATCCTCCTTGGTGGCCTTGTCGAGCCACTCATAGCCCTACATCTTCCTGGCCCGTCCCGAGATCTTGACGCACTCCTTGTGCTTCTCCCTCAGGTTGGCCGAGGCCGCAATGCCGGACGCCATGTGATCCGGCGTTGTCGCGGCCATGACAGCCTTATCTACAAGCTTTTGTAAGGCTTTTGTTGAAACCGGAGCAAGTGGCTTTTTATCACCATCTCGCAAGAAGTTTAAGGGAGGAGAATTGTTAAGAGGGCTTTTGCAGTTGTCAAATAGCACACAATTAATTAGCAAGGAGGAGGATGACAATTTGACCTTTTTGTCATGGAAGTTCGCCTAGTCTACCGCCGAGCATGCCCTCGATGTTAACTTTTCCCTCTACCAGCAAACTCATCGTTGCTATAGTCTCCACTTCTTTGCTCGAGGGCCTCACCCACGGCGTCAATGAAATTGTTGGTTTCTTGACGGCATCGGTCCCCATGTAGACTCTGGCAGATGAAGCGAGCATGGAGACATCCTAGCCTCGGTTGGACAATCTTGGCGGGGCAAAGGTTCTCGAGCTCTGTGCTTGAAGGTCAGTCGAAACGGGGTCCGAACATCACCGGTCTGACGAGGACGAGAACCAATCAGAGGATAGCTCCGTCGTCCAGACACCACTGTAAGTGTGACATGCTCGTCTTGGTCGAATTCCCACCAGATGGAAGCTTGATCAAACGAGTACGGTCGGTGGAGCTCAGATTTGATGAGATCTTGCTCAGTCAAACATCCCCGTCGGTCAGATGCCTTCGTCGGACGAGTCCCAATCTGAGGAGAGCTCAGTCAGTATGCTGGCCCGTCAGCTTGGTCTTAAGGCATCGATCATCGAAGAAGATCGATGCGGGGCTGCGATCCCCCTATGCCACTGACTGATCGGCCAAGGGGATTTGACTCTGGCCTATCGTTGCTCGGATTCACCCGCCATTAGTCACTGGTGTAGGGATCCTCGCCGCCGGCACTCGGGCAAATGGGGTTTGCCCCTATCTGCTTCTGTTCAGGCCGTTAGGGCTTTGCCTCTTGACCGATTGATCCTGGGGACCTGGCTGCTGTAGTTCATCGGCCGTAGGGGTTCTGCCTCTCTGTGCAAGGTTTCAGCATCCGTCGATTGGCCGAGGGGTTTCTCCCCATCCCATGCTCAGGCCCTAGGGTTTGACTGACCCGTGCGATGACTGGACGATGGGATCTAAGGAGGCTTTGCCCACCAACAAGAGGGTTTTCCGACGATGACGCTCGGTAAGGGGCCACGACCCCCTCCCCCTATGGCTCCTTCCATGGCTTTGTGGTGGGAGTCTCCAAGTTTGGATGCCGCCAACGATTAGCCAAGGGATTCGACGCCTCCGTCGACTTGCCGTGGGGCTACGACTCCACAGAACCGTGGGGATGCGACTCCATAAAACTCGTCCCCATAGATTGATCGCCCTCCTCGACGATTAGGAGATATGTTGGTTGAGTTCTATTATCTCGCCTCTTCGACTCGTGAATGGAGCTTGATTGATGAATGGGGTTGATACAGGATCACCCTCTAGGGCTTTAAAGTCTTCTCCTTTTCAGAAGTTGGCCTTTCAGGCCTTTGATTAACAGAACGAATCATTGTCAGCATGGTTGATGACGTGGATATTGACTCGTTCCCACAGCGGTGCCAAATGTTTACGGGTGATTTTTCACCCGCAAATCGATAGTATGGAGGGTGCGGGGTCAACACGGTCAAAGGTGACATGCGAAAACCCCGTGTTGTCGTGGCTGTCACGTGAGACGGAGATAACCCTTGGAGTCGGTCGAACGCGCGTTCGCTTGAGCAGGAAGACGCGGTTCTGTTCTTCGGCGTGCCGAGGGGTAGCCTTGACGGGATGACAACCTTCGGGATCGGTTGAAAGAGGAGTAGCTCGGTGAGAGTCGCGCGGATCCTCACGTCAGCACGCCGAATGGTAGCCTCGGCGGAGCGACGACCTCCTGGTGGTGGAGATGAGTGGACTCGGGGACGATGCGCTCGGCTTCGGCTGGGAAGACGCTGAGGGGTGTTCTCGGCGCCGCTCGATCTTCTGGACCTGAATAGACGAGGGAGCTCATCAGGGGGGGTCGGACCTAGGTTCCGATCGATTCCCCTCCGATGCCAAAGCCAGATCTGGTTTGATAGATGCTCGGTGGGATCGGGCTTGGTTCGCGGAGAGACCAAGCGCCGATCCTCCCGCAGAGCCAGGGAGGAGAAATATGTTAGGTCAAAGAAGGTGTAAAATAGGGTATGAGATACATCCGTTGTAGATGGTGAAGATCCGGCCCACTTGCTATGACGTATCCCCTCCTTCATATACGTGAGCCCCCTGCGATAATGGGCCATTATTGCCGTCATTCATGGGAGCGTGCCGAGTGGGGAGCATTGACCCCCACTAATTGTAACTGTTTTGATGAGGGAAGGAATGCCATAAAAGCGGCCATGATGGCCGGAGTGATGGCCCTTGGCGGTTGCCATAATTAGATAGCCATGATGGCTAGAGAATGATGGCCATTAAGACATGCCATAATTAGAGAGCCATGATGGCTAGAGAATGATGGCCATTAAGCCGGGCCATAATGAGATAGCCATGATGGCTAGAGAATGATGGTCATTAAGCCGGGACATATTGAGATAGCCATGATGGCTAGAGAATGATGGATGGCCATTAAGCCTGGCCATAATTAGCGAGCCGTGATGGCTAGAGAATGATGGCCATTAAGTCGGGCCATATTCTCATCCACTATTGAATTGTGCAGTCAGTTGGGCCTTCGTCTTGCGTGGAGAAGTGCGACCCGTCCGTGAGATCCTTGGGCTGGAACCCAAGGCCGTAGTAGGCCGGTTGACTGGTCATAGTTGACCTGGCTCTTCCGAGCCCGCTCAAAATAGTCCTATCAGAGATCTATTGGTGACTCCATCTATCTTTTAATAGAAAATCTGATTGCGATGCAATGGTCAATGAGCTTCAAGTGTCATTTAGGTAATCTTTAAAGCTTTTATGATCTATTATTCTAGACTATATATACACATGAAATATATCAGATCTTGACCCGATTGGTTGATGCATATATTGAACACCTACATGCTATCAGAGCTATAGGCTATTGACATAGCGTGATGGTTGTGGAATCCGTTTCTGATGTGCACGAAAATTACTAGTACATACATAGTAAGGGATGTGAATAAACTGTTTATGGCTATTCATACTTAGTGACAGTTTGTGCTTCCTACAATGTTCTTGCTTCTATCTGAAGATTTCTATTGCTAATTGGTTATATTGGTTGAACATAAATTTTTCCGTATTTTATACTTTGCTCAAATTAATCTATGAATATGCATGTTATCCGGACATGGAACTCAATTTTCACTTTGAATGTGCAAAATTGACAAATAAAGTAGGGAAATTAACCGAATCATGAAGTATTTACGATTGTAAAGAAGTCCGACATCAACCTCTTTAATTTGGTTTTCCTCACAATAAACTACATGACTGAATGAACCATAGTTGGTTTTAATCATAACATGATATGCGGTAACATGAGATATACACTTCAACTATTTGCACCAAGATGTACATATACAATTCTTGAATGTTGGATATGTTTTTGCGTAATGCCCGTGCCAAAAGCTTTGCCTTTCAAGATCAGGAGGTCTGAACCACCCATTGTTAGAGAACAACAGAAGTCTAGCCGTGCCCAAGGGGGAATCTATTGACTCGTTGAACATTCTTGTCTTCGGTCGTCGGCGATGGCCACCTTAATCAATTAATTAGCTAGGTTTCATCCCTCATTTTAAAAAAAATCGAAGAGGAAATTGAACCAGTCAAATTAAGTGTATTATAACAAGCAATGAAAATTAAATTTATTTATTCTGAAGCTAGATTTCTTTCCTCCAACTTTGATCATATTTACATGTATCGACTGGCAGCTAATGCAGCAACGTACTTCGAATCTAGTGACACAATCGGAGGACTTGGGGTTGTTCAGGGCCGGCGATCCGTCCGTCGCGCTTCGTCTCCTCGAGCGAGATCGACTCGCACGATGGGCACATTCGTATCGCTGTCGCCTTGGGGAGCTGGACGTAAACGGACGAGCCGGACTTGGCGGATCTCAGCTCCTGCAGCTCCCTCTTCAGCCTTCGGTTCTCGTCGCTCAGGCTCTCGCAGCACTTCTTCAAGAACTCGCAGTCCACCTCCGTCTGCTTCAACTTAGTCCTGCACCCAACAATTAAATCAGTATATAGCTAGCTAATGGCATATTAAACGTGACAGTGTGTTTTGCATTTACTCCCCGTCTTATTTGTAAATAGAGAACAATAGCACTCTTAAAAGCATTTTTAAAAGAACGTATAGACGTTAAAATACATTGATTTGTAGAAGAGTTACATCTGTGAGAAAAAAAAAGGAGTAGTTGTTACCTTGCTCTTCTATTTTGGAACCAGACTTCTACTTGCCGTGGCCGTAGGCTTAATCTCTCGGCAAGTTGCTGCTTCTGATTCTGCGCCAGGGATCATAATTATACGCGTTAGCAAGTGCCAAAACAACAACAATAATAATAATTCAAGTGCAACATGTAACAAAAAGATACGTACATGATTTAGAGTGTTATGGACCCTGAAGCTTTCTTCAAGAATCGTCGACTGCTCATTGCTCAGCCGCAGCTTCTTCCTCGCACCTCCCGGATCCTCTTCGTTCGCCTTATTGTGTGACGATCTGGTCTCCCTCTCTTCTTCTTTTGTTCTGGCCAACCCGTCCCCTTCATCTTCTTCCTTCGTCCAAGATGGGAAGAATAGGTTCAACTGGACCGGAGTTCTGCTCCTCCGTTGGTTGCAAGTCACGACCTCGCCGATCCCGAGGCCGAGGCCCGTGTCACAGCACGGCAGGTCTTCTCCCATGGTAGGAAAATCTGGAAGAGAGAGAGAGGGAGGGAGGGAGGGAGATCAGGTGTAGAGGTTTTGAGGGCGAGAAAGTGTGCTATATATAGGGATAAAGGGGAGGTTAATTTCTAGTAGTCTTAATTATGAGTAAGAGAGATTATACGTCGGTTTTGTGGTGGTAACGAGCTTTAAAGACCTCCCAAAAGCTTGAGCGCAATGTTTGGTTGATTTGGACCAAATAAAAGGGGAAGATTATGTTGCTCTTTAAGTCAGCAAATAAATTTCGTCGGCGGTTTCTTGTGTCTTTAATTGTCACTGTCTCTTGATGAGCAACTAATTAGCGGGGCATATTGATTACTATTGGTAACACTCCCTTCCCCTTGAGTAAATTGTTCCTTTAACATTTATATGATAATTTTAATGATGTAAAAGGGGTTATACCGTGAACATGGTGCACGGAAAAAAAAACAACTCACACAGTGGCTGCAATGCATGTGCGCAACCAAGAAGTAAAGAGTGTTGGTGTGTGCATATTGTCTAGGGATAAAAAGAGAAAAACAGAGTTTAAATTGCAAAAAAATGCTTGAGAGTAATGTGCATAAATCCCAATGACATACCTGTAAAATAGGTGGGAGATGAATATTTATTTGGCAATGGCAAGCTTGTAATTCATAAGAAGGGTGGGCTTTTTGGGTGCTCAACAACAACACCCCAAACCGCATCCAACTCCCCACACATCCCCAAGTGGTCCCCATCATGATGAGGTGGTCAAATATAGGCCACCTCTCTATCACCCGGTTTGTTCTAGTAGGACAAACATCAAACCATCCTCCCTATTTGTATAATAGATATGATTTATGTGTGTGTGTGTATGTGAATTTTCACATGCAAACATTTCGCAGCACAGCCGTGGTGCGAAAACCGTTTTTATTTTTAATGAATTTTTTTCCATGTTTTTCATCTTTTAGTCCATACAGTTATACACCACACAAAAAATTGGTTGAAAACCAATGAGATTTGACACTCGATCAAGGCATTACAAAAAATATATACATATATATTGTTCAGAAACAGCTGAATTTGTAACGACTTAATCGAGTGCCAAATCTTAATATTTTTCAAACGTTTTTGTGTGGTGTATAATTGTATGGATTGAAGGCTGCAAAAAATTGATGAAAAAAAATAGAAAAAAGTTTAAAACGTTTTTGCACCACTTTTTGGTGCAAAATATTTGCACCAGATGTCTTTATATATACTAGTCATAACACGTGTCTATGGGCACGGTTCATTTAAGATTTTCCCCCGCGAAATCTTTGTTCCACAAAAAATTATTAAAATTTAAAAGAACAACAAATTAACGTAAAAATAGCGTCACTGGAGCATTCGACGCGGAACAACAAATTCGACGCAGGCGCCTTCGACACAGAACAACAAATTCGGCGAGGACACCTTCGGTGCAGAACAACAAATTTGTCACGTCCCGCTTCCCATTAAACTTGGGAGCGAGAACACAAGCGGGTCCGCATGTGCTTAAAGCAAAGAAGAAATACTTTTTCTTTCTTTCTTCTTTGACTTAAGCACAATAAGCGTATGTGCATTAAGCTTGGCAGGTTCTTGTAGGAACCTGTCAAAACAGAGTTAGGATAGATAAATGAAGTTGAGACTTACGCTTGCGTATGCGGCACGGTAGTCTTGGAACTTCGCCTTCGGATTCGCCACGACGGATCGAGTCTTCTCACGAACGGAGTAAGGCTACTAAATCCACAATCTAAATCTATACTTTTAGATTAAGAACTTGGATAAAGAGAGAGGAATGATTTCGGCAGAGCTTCGCTAGAATGAAATGCAAGGCAAGAATACCATGCAAAAGTGTAAGGAAATGGCTAAGCCTTGGGTCATATTTATAGCCCCCAATGTAGTTATTTTAGGAGTAATTGTTCCTTTGGAACAATTTAACTAAAGTGTACCATCATACATGGTACAACATAAGCTTAAGTTGTACCATATGCATGGTACAACATAAGCTTAAGATATTCCCCCTTTATTAGCCATATGTCGCATGCACTTATGCACATATAATGCGACTTTCCCACTAATCTAGAGATCCTCTCCGCAAGGGAACAGATTCCCTTTGCACACAACTTCGTGTACAAGACGTTCGAGGTCCGTATTCCCTCGTACATCCCCTACAAGGGTGTACAAACGTCATCCATATCCAACATCTCCCACTCACACTTGAGGGGATTGTAAGAGAACGTCTTTCTCTTAGTTCTTTCATCTATCATACCGAGAAATAGACCGTGCGACCATCATGCGCGTAGAGTCTGTTGTTGTGCACTTGTTAGAGATACACAACGACCTCGAAGGTGCAAAGTTGAGTAGTTCAACGCATGCTTTACCCTAGATTATTTCTTCACATTTCTTATACTTTATATTCAACAATTGAATCCCATCTGGATCACAATTGGCTGGCCAGCTTTGAATCATTAAAGTCCAAATGCGAATATGAAATCAATCTTCCTCTTCTTGCGAACCTTCTGATCTTGACTTGATTCGCTTTTCTAACATGCCCCGCCGAACCGAATTATCATAGCCCATTAGCAACACGCTAAGATAGCGATCATCTCGTCAAATCTAAAGGAACCAATTGGAGTCCTTGAGGGTAAGAGTTAAGACCCATATGGCCTTTGAGTCTCACATAATAGCAAACACTATTGCTACTAACTCAGTGGTCGTAATGCATACGTGTTATGAACACGTATTACAACATCACTCCTTTCCCATGGAGAGTATGTCTTAATGATGTTGTACGGATGAAAGATCAGACACCATAGTGCCTATCTTTTGAGTCCCCTTACTACCCATGAAATATTCCCGGACTCTCATACTGCATAAGACAGATAGGATTTTAAAAATCATATGAGATCTCTTTTAAATATCCTTGTGATACAGATCTCAGATCTTTTGTAAGCATCCATATGATGCAGATCTTTCATTCGACTATCTTGTTTAAGTCATGACTCTAAATCATTTGTCTAATGATTTTGACTTTAAACTAGTCTCATCTCTATCTTATCCATCTGATAAGATAAGGCGGTTGCTCATGTGAGAGAGCCAACCTTAATCTGTCCGACATTCACACAATAAAATAGCTGAGACTTAAACACAAATGTATATAAAATCATTTGTAAGAAACTTGTATGCGAAACTTAAACTTTGATCTTCTATAGACATGGGAAATATTACATGATATAGCTCAGCACCTACACATTCCCATAGATGATAAGTGTTTGAAGAACACATCTCTGGAGATCGCCTTAGTAAGGGGATCCGCTATCATCTTATGCGTGGATATGTATCCTATGTCTACTTCCTTCCGTTTTTCATAGTCCTTCGCAAACTTGAATCGAATATCAATGTGTTTGGTCTTACAATGAAATTTAGGATCTTTGACATAGGCAATCGAAGCTTGACTATCACTGTATATAGGAACAGTGCTCGAGTCAGTGGCATCCGTCAGCCTGTCTAAGAATTTCCTAAGCCAAACAGCTTCTTGGACTGCCATGCTGAATGCTACAAATTTGGCTTCAATGGTTGATAGGGCGATGCAGGTTTGCTTCTTGCTGTTCCAGGATATTGCACCATTCCTGAGCAAGAAAACAAAGCCTGAGATAGATCTTCGCTTGCTGCAGTCCCTTTGAGATACCTTAATATCCTCTTCACCGCTTTCCAGTGTGCCTGTCCTGGGTTGGATTGGTAACTGCCTACCATACCAACATCATAGCAAATGTTTGATCTGGTACACAGCATGGCGTACATCAAACTCCCGACAGCACTGGAGTATGGAACCTTTTCCATAGCTTTCTTTTCTTTTGGATCTTTGGGACACATTTCCAAACATAGACCCTCGCCTTTGCTTATTGGAACAACAAGGCGAGCTTTATATTTCTCGATGGAGCCATCAGCCTTATACTTGATTTTGAGAACCCACTTGTTCCCAATGGCTCTACGTCCCTTAGGTAAATCAACCAAGTCCCAGACTTGGTTTGTTTTCATGGATTGAAGTTCTTCTTCCATCGCCGCTATCCATTTATCTTTATCAGGGCATGTGACGGCCTGTTTGAAATTTGCAGGTTCGTCATCATCTTGTAGTAATGTCATGAATGTTTGAGGAAATTCATCCTCAAATCTCAGAGGTGTTAGCCTCGTTCGATTACTACGTCTTGCTTGAGTTTGATCACTCCCACTTGGAATGACATCACTCCCACTTGGAATAACATCACTCCCACTCGGAATAGGATTGGTATCGTTCGTATCATCCATAGGTGAAGTATGAGGGTCATTTTCCTCTTCACCAAGAATTCTCCCACTCGAACGTTCCGATCCTTCTTGATCCCAAGTCTCAAACAAGGATAAGTCTTGACTTATCTCACACTGTCTTGGAAACTCGTTTTCCAAGAAGACAACATTCCTCGATTCGAATTCTATTAGACCCCCATTGTCCTCTTGACCGACGAAAACATATCCTTTGGAGTTTTCAGCGTATCGGATGAAGATACACTTCCTCCCACGTGGCCCAAGTTTGCCATATTTGTGAGAGGATAAATGTGCGTAAGAGGCACAACCCCAAGGTTTTAGAATGCTTAAGTCTGGAGTTCTATTGTTCCACAACTCATAAGGAGTAGAACTTACCGACTTCGAGGGTACAAGGTTTAAGATGAATGATGCCGTCAATAATGCATCACCCCAAAAGGTGATGGGCAAATTTGCCTGAGACATCATTGATCGGACCATTTCCATCAATGTCCTATTTCTTCTTTCCACAACACCGTTTTGTTGCGGAGTATAAGGCATAGTTATTTGATGAACTATGCCTTTTTCATCACAGAGTTCCTTAAAACTCGTTGATTGATATTCTCCACCCCGATCGGTTCGCATGACCTTTATCTTGCGATCTAGTTGATTTTCCACTAAACTCATATAGTTTTTGAAGCAAGATAAAGCTTCACGTTTGTGGGAAATCAAATAAATGTGACCGAAACGGGTGAAGTCATCAATGAAGGTGATGAAATAGGACTTCCCGTGTCTTGTCTTAACATTCATTGGACCGCAAATGAATCAATCAACCAAAAATAGTTAGATTCAGCAAGAAACATGGAACTAGAAACACATATGTAACTAGCCCTACAAGTTACCTTATCACTTCCATCCGTACACGTACGGGCGAAGTGACCGTACTTGTTGCACTTAAAGTACTTGATCTTCTTCAAGTTTTTCTTCTTTGAGTGCACATTCTTTTGCCACTTTTTGTTCTTAGTCTTCTTTGAGGTTTCCGGTTCTTGCTTTCGTTCGTTCACAAACCTTAAGCGTTTATCCTTCCGTTTCTTTCCTCCATGTGAGGAACTAGCGGCCATGTGCACCTCGGCACTAGGCTTTGCGGCTTGAATCCGCTCTTCCTCGAGTTCGAGGTGTTTGGATACATCGCTTAAAGTTTTAATGCATTCATTATGAGTGAGGTGCATTTTCATGTTATCCCAGCTATCTGGGAGTGAACGAATGACTGCTTGGATCTGTTGTTCGTCAGACAGCGTAAGACCCGCATCCTTCATTTCAGCTATAAGATTCGCCATGTGGCGGAGATGCTTTTTCATAGAGTGATCTCGCCGCATTTTGTACGAATCAAATTGAATATTTAAGGAGCGGAGTTTGGTGACCGAAGTTCCACCAAACTTTATTTCTAGCCCAGACCATATGTCTTTGGCTAGGTTGAATTCCCGAAATAGACGCATTATGTCATTGTCCATTGCGGACAATAACGTAATACGTGCTATTTTGTTCTTTCGAGTACAAGTCTCATAAGCTTCCTGGTCCCTCTTGTGTTGGGCCGTATTGCCCAACTCAGGTTCTTCCATTATGTTTTGGAGTGTTTCAAGCACATCTTGCTCCTCCAAAACATATTGGATTTTTATTGACCAAAGTTTATAATTGTCGCCGTTGAGCTTCTCACCTTTGTTGAACTCGGCGACAATGTTCTTAGAAGCGGTAGACATATTCGAATAAAAAAACTACAAAGAAAATGAAAAACACGATCAAAATTCTATGCATAAAGTTTCGATTCTTAAACACTTGATAAGTTCCTTGGATAAGCTGAAATGTTACTCTAGAATCGAGAAGTTCACTACGTTCCCAACTACCATCTAGAAGTAACTTTCAAAGTATCCCTCTTACTTATCTCATGTAAAAAGAAATCAGAAATGATACCCGTATGGTACCAGCAGCGGAAAAAAATACTTTTGAAAAACATATCTTTCAAAATGGAATAGGTGAGAGTTTGCGCAAAGAATTTTAGCGCAACAATTGCCAAGCCACGAGACATGTTCTACTACATTGGCTAATCTCCGTAGAGTAGAGCACAATGACATGGCTAATCTCGCATGAAGTAGAGCACTATGGCTAATCTTCAAGGAGTAGAGCCCAAGAAAAAACTTTATAAAATAAGAGCAGACGACTGTCGTTAGCCCCGTATGGGCTAGTCGGCACATTCGTGTTCGACCAAGGCCTTTTGCCGGATTGGTCGACCAAAACACCCAGATTGGTCGACCAAAAATCCCCGTATGGATTTTCACCCTCCCGGCCGGCCAGGGCATGTGCCTCGACCGGCCAGTGGCCATTATTGGCCGGCCAGGGCCTCTGCCCTGGCCGGCCAGGGGTCCTGGCCCCTCGGCCAGGGCCTGTTCTTGCATGAGAACATCAGAACACCATAGAATATCATTATTACAACTTCAATGTCCAGATTACATGTACACAAATAAGGCCTAGCATGGCCATTACAAACAGTTACACGAAAAAGAAATACGCCTGAATAAAATACAACACAAATATTAAAATTATAGCGACGTTGCAAAGAGCGCGTCATTCCTCAGCAGTGGATCTCAGCGTCCGGGTACTCCTGGTAAAGTAGCTCAGCCTCAAGGTATGCTACTCTGCAAATTCTGTCTCAAAACCTAACGTATATTTCACAAGATAACAAACATGTAAATATATGTCAGCGAGGGTCGCTCGGCAATGTTTAAACTGTTAGAAAAATGGACCCGCGGCAAGATAGTGTATACATATAGTTTGCAAAGCTTTAAAGGCGAGGAAAACATAACTTGAGCACAGTTAAGGAAAAATATAGCATCGTAAGAAAACGTGCCAGCATGGCAAATTGTAGGGTACAAAATAAAGTGTAGTGAGCATGACAAGTGCATATGAGCATGGTAAGAAGAGTTAGCAGGTTACACAATTTTTGATAGCAACAGCAAGAGTAAAGTAGTGTGTCATGCAATCTCCTAATCCAGTGACAAGCCCAATGTCCGAGGGCGGAAGAAACTACAATTACAACCAAACCAACGGGAGCTACCCGTGGTTCTGTACTTACCGACCCCATCTAGGCGACGGTCAAATTTATCTGTGGGGTGAAATCCAGCATTCCGACCTCTACTACAATGGAATACCCCACCCAAACATGTCATAGTGTATCTGTATAGTTCAATGTATGCCTCCTGACCCAATGTTCTGCAAATGTCCCAAGGGCCCAATATTTTGTATATGCCCGAAGGCTCAATATTCACAATTTATTAGGGGTGAACAACCCAAAGATAGGGTGACACAAATAATGGCAAAACATGCAGGAAGATCATTTTACGTACATTTTTAAAATGTTAAAAACATTTGAAATTTCCATTACACTGTGAATAGCATGATTAACAACATTAATGGTGAAAGCAAATCAAAACGTTTAATTAAAACATATCAAAAGCATTGAATCGCTTCAAAAGTTATTGATGATAAATACTTGCCTGATTGAAGTGAGTTTGGTGTCCACGTGATCGTATAAAAGGCATAAATTTTTCTGCGTCAATGGATTCATGATAATAAGCTAACAGTTCTTAATAACATTAAATTTACTTCTTTTATATTATACACTGTTTATGATATACCGTTATATATGTGATATAACCCACTGTTCATATATATACATACATATGTAAATATAAACTAATAAATGGTTACTAGTATGATATACTAACATATATATTTACATGATAACCACATGTACACTAATATATATATCATTAACTGTATATATATCATGTAGACTAAGATATGTTTAACATAGAACTTACTGTTATATATATATATATAATAATAATGTAATATAAAATACTACTTACTTACGTATAATATCAACTCACCATTACGTTTGCTTGCTGGCGCGACGACAGGAGATGGCGATGACGATGCGGCGATGGTCGGCGAGGTCTTTCGACGGTGCGGAACGGCGAGGGTCTGCCGTTGGGGGATGAGGCCGTCGGAGGGAGGAAGGGGGTGCTGAAGGCGAGAGGGGTTGGCGGAGCTGGGGTGAGGCGCGGTGTCGGGTGTGTGGTCGGAGCAACGCACTGGAGGTTGAGAAGGTTGTTGGGTTACGATAAAGTTGTGGGAGCTTGGGTCACTAGAGGGATGGGGTTCGACTGTGGAAAGAGGAACGCGGGAGGAGCTGTCGGGGTCCGGCGGTGAGGAGACGGGATGGTGAGGGTGTTGGATCCTGTGGATGGCAAACAACACTAGAAGGGGGAATAGTGTTGTATAGAGATAAAACTTTTTCAATCTTTTACAAATCAACACAACACGAATCCTTCTAATGTTGCCTAAGAAAACAAGTAGAGTGATCTACGCTTGGTTCTTAATCAACAAGTTAATCTTATAAAAATATAAAAGATAAACAATTAAGATTACACAGATAGATCTTTATACATCGGAATTAAATGTATGATATTTGTAATATGCAAATGAACAAAGAATTACAAAGATATAATAATAGCAAAGTAAATCGGAATTGCTTGCAGAGATAAATATTCAAACACAGAAAAGCAAACGCAAACACGAGGATTTTTATCCTGGTTCCCCACAACTTGGGTACGTCCAGTCCCCGACCAATCCGGTACGAGATTTCCACTATTGCCTTGGCAAATACAAGCACCTAACTTCATTTGTTAGGATTTCCAACGACCTAGTCTTGACCAGGATTTCCAACCGTAACGCCTAGACTTGTCTAGGGTTCCAACAACAACACCCTTACACCAAAGGGATAATCTCAAAATAAAATCAATATCCAATTCACCACAATCAATTGGTCGAGATCGGATTTACACCCAGATTCTATAGCCAAATAGTAATAGACAAAATTACGTGTTGTGGCTTGATAGAATAAGATTCTAGATCACACAAAGATACAAATGAAGTCTTTGTGATCTAGATCTAATGTTTTTCAAAAAATCCTTTAAATAAAATTTCAAGAACAAATAATACGGATTTTGAAAAACAGTTAGCCAAATAAAAAGAGATTATGACCTTCAGAAAATAAAATAAAATTGCAAGATCAAGAATAAAAATCGATTTGGCTAAAAGAGAATAA